>SSNR01000011.1:4610255-4621677 GCA_006937965.1 Callopanchax toddi
GTCACCCTCTAACGTCACATGACCTCAGAGTGAGAGTGTCTGACAAAAGTCCTTCACTCACAAACAACGTCGTGTATCTCCCAAACCGTTTGGAGTACAGACATGATTTTTACATAATTTGGTAGCTTTTTTTGTCGGCTACATTTAATACATAAAACATTTTTCTGTAGGACGTACGGTTTTCTCAGAAATGGCCCTCATAGGTCCAGAACCCCCCCTCAAATCCTGTCATTTTACATGTAAACAAGGAGGATTTTTTCTGTCAGACTCTGATTTCTTCATCAAACTTCTCTCGCGATATTAGGAAAATGGTAAAAGCTATCAACACAATTCTTCCAAATGTTAGAGTCCCAAGTCTTGTGACCCGTTTAAACTTTGAATGGAGTCTCTAGGTGATTGTATGTCCACACAGCAGTCTTGGGAAGAGGGGTGGGTTTTTGCTTTTTTCACCGATCCCAATGGGATTTTGAATGTGTTTTTTAAGCGTGGTTTTTTGCGAATTACGTCGCCATGGTAACTCCGAATTCTTATAAAAGTAATAGCACACATCACGGGACCGAGCCGGTCGTTTTGATGTATCATGTGTCTGGCTGCAACCCTCCGTGCGGGCCGCATTAATGTTGACGGAAGAATAATAAAACTAACTAACTAACTAACTACCTAGACATCACTTTTCCTGGGGTGAAGAGTAATAGTTGTGCTTTGCTTCGCATAGCACGCCCTAACTAACAACCTAGACATCACTTTAGAGGTGAAGAGTAATAGTTGTGCTTTGCTTCGCATAGCACGCCCTAATAATATCAGTATAAGTGCTGCCATCTGCTGTCAGTAAGCGGAACTACTAGATAATAAAAACAACGTGTTTTATTTGATCTTTTGTCATTTTTTCATTAAAAATATCAAAACTTAAGCCAAGGCACAGTACAGTTAAAGTTTAATCACGCTTTATTGTCCCATAATAACTGGTAGAGTTAGCTGGGTGTCAAAACATACTTTATTGTTAAACTGGGAGTGATAAAGACAGAGCAGAATGGTAAGTCCCTTTATTTTAGAAAAGATCAGGAATCTCCTGCTTCTGTCTGGCTTTGCAGGGCACTGATTGCTAAAATAACTTTGAATGTGGTGGCTGACACTTCATAGCACTGCCTCCTGATGATAAAATATGCAAAAAACGCCACCACACGTAATTTACGCCACCGCACGTTAAAAACGCCACCGCGCGTAATTTACGTGACCGCGCGTAAAAAACGCCACCGCGCGTTGCGCAACCGCTCAACGCGTTTGCGCGTGCGCACGTAATTTACGTGACCACGTGGTGCGATTCACAACGCGTTTGCGCGTAAAAATACGGCGCAACGCGTCAGGAAAACGCGTTTTTATATGACGTTCAATGACCCTTCCGGCTCGCCATACTCAAAAGCTGCAGCGTCATCAATTCGCGCCGGACCCCGAGAGACGTGTCGCACAAACAAAGGCAAGAATCATGTCAAAAACAGCTGGTGATGAAAACGGCAACTTGTTTCTTGTTTGTTTCAGCTGAAACGAAGTTGGAAAATTATTTTTTCATTTCAGATTTGAAATAAACCCCGTAATTTACCCGTTGCTATTTTGTTAGCATGTTTTCCCCCAATACAAGCGCTGACTGTTGTAAGAACTTTAATCAAGGCTGGAATAATATAAATATTATATAATAATGACAACTGTCAGCTCACATGCACTTTTAAAATTTAGCTACAGTATATAGCAGCTTCAGTATGAATATTTTTCAAAGTTTGAAGTTATAATATATGACTGTGGCAGTTTCATAAATATTATTTTTTCTGTATACTCGTCCTGAGACAGAGGGGAAGAGCTACTTATAGGTTGAGACGTGAGAAACAGTTCTCACCAGACAGTCTCACAAGTGAACACACACACACACACACACACACACACATATATATACATATATGTGTGTGTGTGTGTGTCTGTACACACACACACACACACACATATATACATATACGTCAATTAGTAGCTATAGTAATATTAAACCATGTTCACATTTGATTTAGGACTTGTGCATTTTAATCATTTTTTACCATTTCAAAGTATTAACTGTCAGAAAAAAAAAAGTTTCATTCTAATTAGGATCCTAGATGTCAAAACACCATTTTAATCAAATCTTTTAAACAATAACAGTTCATAAATATTAATAAAGCAAAGAAATGACACAGAAGAGAAGTTATTTTTATTTTTTACCAGACTTTCTATTACAGAGCAGAGCTTCAGTGAGGTTTACTGAACTGAAATGAACACATGTCACTCCTCACAATGTTTTTAATGGATTCACTGACATGAAGCCTGATTACAGACCAGACAGACCAACCCTGAACAAGGTGTCTGCCATGCTGAGAGCTGAGCACCATGGGAGCTCTGGCTGGGGACTTGAGCTTCAGCTACTAGTGTTCTAACAGGTTGATTCTCCTACAGAGTTGTGTCACGAGCTTTTGACATCCCATGAACTGAGCATGACATTCACAGGGTGTATATAAAATCATAAAGCTGGTGGAGAAAATAATTTCACTCTCCCAGACCGATGAGTTGGATGTTATAAGTAATGAATTTGAACAACTCACTGGGTCACAAGACGCAGCCTGCTGTTTAAACAGAAAGCTGTTTTTAGTTCACCTCCAGGCGGTCTGTGATCAACAGGATGGTCCGGTGACATTTTGTTTGGGTATTCTGAGTTGATACACGATGCTCAAGTGTTTTTAATCCCATCAACCTTCAGAAGGCTTTAACTGTCACATTGATACATCCTCCTTGGAGATGATGGTTCCCTGCTCCCCTGTTGTCAACACACCTTACCAGGAACCTGTGGTCATCTAAGAAGATTCAACTTCCACCATGCCAAGGCCTGTTCAGTTATCCAACCAGGATCAATGAAGACGAGGTGGAGGGCTTTATCTTTAAGGCGCTGGAGGAAACACCAGGTTTTGTTCCCAAGGTGGTGGCATGTTGTGTAAGTCTGCACATTATTGCAGTGGATTCAGGTGATCTGCTTGATCCATCAGATGAGTTGCCTTCAGGAGATGAAAACCATCCAGATGTTCAGCAGCAGTCAGATCCAGTGAGGAGCTGGTGGCTCCACTGGAACACCTTTAAAAACAAGACATCCATCAAACTGAGCTTCATCTGCAGACAGAGACTGACCCACTTTATTTACCTTTTATTCATCTAAAACAAGTCAAAGTTGGTCAGTAGTTCTATGTTTTGTAATTGAACTGTTTTCCATAAACACGTTCATATGAACTGTAGCTGCTTTAGAAGAGAATCAAACTAGTTTGGTTAGACTGACCCCCCTAAACCCTCTGTGTTAGTAAAATCACTTTGCTGGGTTTCGATGACATTTTGTAACAATATAAATGTAAATTTTGATTTGTGAAGTTGAAAGAAATGTATAATTGACTTTAGTTTTAAGATATTAAAACATTACTTCAAAGTGGTTATTGTGAATTCGACATTTAAGGTCATACATATTTCAATTAATTAAAAAAATCAATAGCAAAAACAAATAAATCAGAACAGTAAACATTAAAAACTATTTCACCCTTTATAATTTGTCAGCTTTTTTCCAGATTTTAAATAAGTATTCCCTCTGTTCAGCTTCACTCTTTCACTAAATGACAGCAAAGCAAAGTGCTCAGTACGTCACTGTGGTGCAGTGTTTTACCTTCTATCATTTCTTTAGGTTTTCCTTTTTTGCCCTGGCAGGTGTGACCAGTCTCCAGGGCCAGCTGCTTCAGAATAAACCTACAATCAGAAAACTTTATAATTAATATCAAATCAAAGAGTTCACATCACATTTTAGATTCAGTTTAAACAGAACTCTTACATCACCCAGACTGTGAGGTCTTTCTGCAGCCAGAGAAGAGATCCTTGTGCTGACCTCTCATCCTGATCAGGTTCTTAGCAGCCTCATCAGAACCTAGAATGAAGGATATTAATTATTACTGGGGATCATTAAAACATTTACTTCACGCTGTTTCCTGGTTAAATGTCTCCTTGTCTTTTAACATTTTCAGAAATAAGATTAAAGATGTAATCGGACTGTACTCTAAACATATCTTGACCCTGTATTCTGGTTGTTTTGATTTTCTACTGAAGGAAATAACAGACCAATCCTTCAGATAAAACGCTGACATTATGATCACATGATCTATATAACAATTACTACCAACACAACGGGGTCTGAACTTTAGAATGTTAAATAATCACTGCTGTATAAAGGTTGTTTTTGCAGATATAATTCTAACAAGTAGTAAGCTTTATGTTTGAGTTAGCATGCTAACGGTAGCATATTACGGTGGCTAAGTAAAACGGCTTCCTTCTACGATGTATTTAGAAACCCATTTATTCACGTACAGATCCATTAAACCAATAAAATAGTATTGTTAAACTTTAAATAGATGAATAAATTACTTACAAGTTTATCCGCTGCTCTCGACGTGCATCCTTCTTAACTTTTACGTCCTGACCCGCAAAGCATTATGGTCTATATCTACCGATTGAGTGACCATCAGATGTACACTACTTTTTTCGTACCACGTGACATGTTTCTAGGGCCCCATATAGGGGGCGAAAAAATGTAGTGAACGTTTCGAACAACACTACAAAATGGCTGACTCACTATATAGTGCCCTATATAGGGAACGAGTGAACATTTCGAACACAGCCGGGGACAAAGGGACTGATTCGCGGGCCTACCAACAGCGCGGAAATGAAATTACCGTAATAACACTAATTTGACCTGAAAGCGCAACTTCTCTTCTTTCTAAAACCGTTTGAATTTTTCGGATAGCGCAAACGGTCGCGGAGTTACGGTAATGGAAAGAAGGCATGTCAGAAACGTGTCGGCGGCGACACACTCGGTTTTAAAGTTAAAGTCAGAATTCTGAGATTAAAGTCAGAATTCTGAGAATAAAGTCAGAATTCTGAGATTAAAGTCAGAATTCTGAGATTAAAGTCAGAATTCTGAGATTAAAGTCAGAATTCTGAGATTAAAGTCAGAATTCTGAGAATAAAGTCAGAATTCTGAGATTAAAGTCAGAATTCTGAGATTAAAGTCAGAATTCTGGCTTCTTTTTTTTTTTTTTTTCTTAGGTGGCCCTAATCCTCTTCCGTAATCCCATCAATGGGAGACTCCTGTAATTGAGTTCATACACAGTGAAGAGGGAAACACCTGCGAGGTTATCCTGAGGCTCCCTGTACTACGAACTGAACTACCAACTATTTGTGGAGTTCATGGAGTCTGGAATTATCCAGTCCCCGACGTTTGGATTCATATAGGGTTGGATTTACAGGGATAGGGAACCCTGGTCCTAGAGAGCCGCAGCCCGGCTTGTTTTCCAACTAACTTTGATGTTCAAGTTGTTGATTACCTGGATCAGGTGTGTTCAGCTTCTGATTGGATGAACACACCTGATCCAGGTAATCAACAACTTGAACATGAAAGTTAGTTGGAAAACAAGCAGGGCTGCAGCTTTCTAGGACCAGGGTTCCTTAACCCAGGGTTAGAGTCACAAAAAAAGATTTGGTTTTGGAAAAGTTTTTGAGTTGGAGACATCCAAAAATGATCGGCTATTAGATAAGTGTTTTGATTTTCAGTCAGTCCAAAAAGTATATTGTTTTGGACAAGTTTTTGATTTCAATTCAGCCAAAACGAATAGGATTTTAGACACTGTTGGAGATGATCTTTTATAATTGATCTATTTATGTAAAGTTATGGCACTCCAGGCAAGATACTCCTTCAACATATAATCCTTTTTTGATATAGTGCATTGTATTAATAGAATTTCATATGTTCAAACAAAGTTGTTTTGGTGTTAGGTGTGGTTTTGTTGTTAATATTAAAAAGGTTGATATGGAAGCGGAGGAGGTTGATGAACAAAGTTGGACAAGTTTAAATCTCATCGTAGAACAAAGATTTAGTTCATGAAACTTACAGGACATCAACCCAAACGAGGTAAGTTTATAGATTTGTTTTTTTGATAGGATTTTTGTGAAGGTTCCAAGCGAAAGGCAGCAATACGCCATCTGGCGTCCAGTCTGCCAGCAATCATTAGAAGAAGTCAAAGTGTATTTAAACATTCGAATTAATGTGAGTCTCTGAAAACAATTAAGGACGACCCTCTGATATGTCATGGACAGATCAATGTGTTTTAGTGTAGATGTTTGATTTGTTGAATTTTAAGCTGTCAGTCACGCTGTTTGGGCGGTGCGCGCTCCATTCACTTTATTATAAGGACAGGCGCGCGAGCACCGCTGAGTTCACCGAACGCGTGACAGGTGACAGATAACGGGACCTTCAGCCAGAGAGGAGGAGACATTTAAACCCAATGGGTCTCAGACCGTTAAAAACAAGCTGTGCTGAGGGGTTTTTACGCCGACTTTTTTTCCCCAAATGCGCATCAGGCAGGAAAAAAATGGTAAAATAATGGTGATCTGACCCAGTGACCGTGGACCCGCTGATCTGGTTTTATGGACCGATCAGATCAAAGTATGAATTTTAAAAAGTCTGGACTGTCGCTGCTCCACCAGGAAACGCTCGGGGTCACCAGAGCGCAGCTGGTCCTGGTTGACGCGGAGCCGCAGTGAGTCCACGACTCGCCTGCCCCCCTTCTCCTCCTCCTCACCGCCGAACTAACTCCGAACCACTCACTAGTTATGTCCAGTTTAGGAGGAGGAGACATGTCAGCAGGCCGCAGTAGCTCAGGGCACCGCGCGTCTACCCAGACTCCCTGGACCCGGTCCAGCCAGGTCCTGGATTTGCTGTGCGGTCTGACTCCAAACAGAACAAGAGTCTAGTTGGTGATTACTGGCACAGACAATTATTTGCAGATAAAAATTAGTTTTCAAAAAGTGTTTTTAGACCAATTAGGTGAAAGTGGATCATTTCCCACAGCACACCTGATGATCTGCTGCAGAGATGTGGGAGGGGCGGGCGCTCTGTGTGACTGCAGGCAATCAGAGAGCGTGAAGAAAAGACAGACAGACCCAATGAGGATTTTCCTTCAGCACGAGCACGGATAATGGTGCGTTTTATTCGGATCCGACTCGGACTCGTCAAAAATGCATTATCTGTACCGGATACTCGTCTGAAACGAGTATTTGGTTTACCCCTACTTGATACGCGCTCCACAAAAAAATCTTCCTGGATACCCGACACTCTTCAAAGCGTCGACACAAAAGACACACATCAGTGTTTGATTTTTTTGCCATTTTTCCAAGTGGTCTTAAACGTTTGTCAGGACTATATGAACACAAAAACAGGAGCCTCCACAGGAAGTTTATTATCAGTTTATTCAACATGGAAAAAACATTCAGATAAAAAATCTACTAAACAGTTCAACAATTGAAAAATCAACAAGAGTCTTACATTTCTAGATCTGATACTACGAACACAAAGTTCTAGTGAAAATATTTTCTAAATTTAGAAAAAGTTGTAATATTTAAAAATGTCTCCAACTAAAAGTTGAAGTCTAAACAGAAATACTTGACTTCAGACAGAATTGACAAAGCTACTCGGATGAGCAGCGAAACGTCTTCAAAGAACCAAATAAGTCAGTTGCCTTTATTTAAAACCCTTTTTTGGACTTTTAAATAAAGAATTTATGTACAAAAATTATAAAAGATGAATTAACAGTGTTTTACATTTAATTCATGCCTGTTATTGTTAAATGATAAACTTCTACAACTATTAAAGCTGACAGAGTTTTTCCACTTTCAGGAATTATGTGTGATTTAAAAACAATTCATATCAGCGATAATCTGACCCTGTTGTGTGATATAAGACATCAATTTGTCTTTTTTTGGCTAAGCCCACTTCCCGTCCCATAGAGCCCCACGCAATTAGAACTGAGCACCGGTCAGCATTAACCAATAGCGTTAGACATCCGCCTACATACAGATGTCAATCACAGTGTGCACGAGTGATATACCGGTATATATAATGAACAGTCCAATGTTTAAATGAGTTTTAGGTCTGTTCGCCAGCTAGAGGGGCGCGTTAATGAACAGGCGTTGTTTATTCAGCTGTAAACATGGAAGGAGGAGGGACGCTTTAAGCGACAATACAATTTTTCCTCCTCCAGATGGTGCCACCTGAAAAAACTCCATAGTTTATCTTTATTACAAAAGTAAAGTAACTTAATACATTTGAATCAGAATAAAATGAAGTGAAATCTATTTGTGTCCCAATTTATTTTCTAGTCAGGGCAGATCCATCCTGCTATGATGCTAAGCTAACCAGTTTCTAAAGTCTTTTAATCCATCAGCTTTAGAAAAACCAACATATAAGAGTAAATAAATGTGTTATATAGCCTACTGCAATGTATGTAAAACTAATTACCTTCTTAGGGAAAATAAAACTACTTTGATCATTGAATAATTTTTTTTATACAACCATCACAACCAAATGGTTTCTGATATCCACAGCTAAACTATTTCCTTTTACATCAGGTCTCATGTCTTAATAAAGACTCTGCAAATGACCACCTTGTTTCCTGGTAGATTCTTATGTGTTTGGTTTAACAACTTCTATGGCTAAACTTTTGTTCACAGATCGTTTCTGTCCTGTGTGAATTTTCATGTGTCTCGTTAAACAACCCTTGTCACTAAACGTTTTTTTACAAACATCACATCCAAATGGTGTATGTCCTGTGTGAATTCTCATGTGTCTCTTTAAACAAGCCTTGTCACTAAACGTTTTTTTACAAACATCACAACCAATAGGTTTCTGTCCTGTGTGAATTTTCATGTGTCTCCTTAAACCACACTTTTCACTAAACCTTTTCTTACAAACATCACAACCAAATGGTTTCTGCCCTGTGTGGGTTGGCATGTGACCCTTTAAATGACTATTTTGCCTAAAACCTTTTCCACAAATATCACAACTAAATGGTTTCTCACCTGTGTGAATTCGCATGTGTGATTTTTGAGAACTTCTAAAAGTAAATATTTTACCACAAATATCACAACCAAATGGTTTCCGTCTTGTGTGAATTCTCATGTGTTTCTTTAAATTACACTTTTTACTAAACATTTTTTTACAAACATCACAACCAATTGGATTCTGTCCTGTGTGACTTGTCATGTGTGATTTTAAATAACTTTTACAAGTAAATTTTTTACCACAAATATTACAACCAAATGGTTTCTGTCCTGTGTGATTTTTCATGTGTCTGTTTAAACTATCTTTTACAATAAACCTTTTTTCACAAACATCACATACAAATGGTTTCTGTCCTGTGTGAGTTCTCATGTGTATGTTTAAATTACTCTTTACAATAAACCTTTTTTCACAAAAATCACAACCAAATGGTTTCTGTCCTGTGTGAAGTGTCATGTGTGGTTTTAGAGAACTTTTTGAAGTAAATTTTTTACCACAAACATCACAACTAAATGGTTTCTCTCCTGTGTGAGTTATTCTGTGGCTCTTTAGTCGACTTTTTTTTGTAAATGTCTTACCACAGTCATCACAACTAAGTGGTATACTTTTTGTCTGGACCTTCCTGTGTGAGTCTACATTGTTCTCCACTCCAACACATTTCTTCTGAACCTTGAAGCTTGAAGACCTGACTTTTGAATGACATGTCACGTGTCTCTGAAGTGAGCGCATATTAACAAACTGCTTACCACACTCAGAGCAGCTAACACATTTGTTGACAGTGTTTACACTTGACTCAGGACTCCAGTAACTGTCACTGTCTTCGGTCTCTGAAGAGCTGGAATCCTCTTCATCAGTGTTTCCATCTGGGTTTCTGGGAGTTTCTTCTCCTCCAAAGTCCTCTCCACCAGTTGCTGCTGTCATCTGATCAGCTGAGCTGCTGCTTGGAAGATCTCCATCTTTCATTTGGTGCTGATGAAGCTGTGAGAACAGAGGTTTCTCTTCATCATCCTCACTCTTCAAAGGAACTGGAGTGAATGAACAGCTGGTGGGATCAGTCTCCTCCTTCATGTTGAGCTGCTCTCCATCCAGGCTGGTCTTCACCTCCTCCTGTTCCTCCTTCACGTTGAGCTGCTCTCCATCCAGGCTGGTCTTCACCTCCTCCTGTTCCTCCTTCACGTTGAGCTGCTCTCCATCCAGGCTGGTCCTAACCTCCTCCTGACAAATTTCTGTCAATTGGAAAAAATGAGAACAAGTTCTGTCAAATATCTTTCTCACTCTCTCTTCTCTTTCCTCTCACACCGGGCCGGGCCTGGCGCCATGAGGGGGCGTTTGGGGGTGTTGCCCCCCTAAATGAACTACACCGCCACCTCAATTTAAAAAAAAATACTATTAATATTAGAAACATTTTTAACTATTTCTAACATTCTTATTTAAATTTGTATCCATACAAAATGAAAAATAGGAACATTTTAATAAACAGTTTAACAATTTATTAAACATATTTGGTTGTTACAAGTCATCTTGAACTCATCACGGACCTCATTAAAGTTGGAGCTTTAGCAGCTAGCACTGTACTGGTGTTATGACACCGGCGTCACCTTTTAGAGCACTCTTTATCTGAATCCTGTTGCAACAGGAAAGTTTAAGTTAAAACTGCAAGACTGCAAGTGCAAGACTGGACCGGACCACCGCCAGTCAAGCACAGCGCTTACCACTGGTTACCAATAGTACAGTAGTGTGAACTGGTCCGGTCTGGACCAGTCTAGCGGTGCCTGGTGGAAGACATGGATGTAATTTGTGGGGTGGAAAGCACTTAAAATCAGTTTTGAGCCCTGTGGTTTTTACTGTCTAAAACAAAGTTCCACTGTATTAAATGGATACTGACTGTTGTTTTTAGGTGTAGGGTTGATATCATGGTGCTGTTTAAACAGTTCAAGACCCTCTTCTTCACCTTCAGACCTCCACCCCTGTATTTAAGTGGTTAGGGCACAATGTGATTAATTAGATTAATTACAGATCATAATTAATCACTTTTTTTTTAATCGCATGACAGTACTACTTAAAATTATAAGACACCAAGTCAAAATAATGAGATACTAAGTCATATTTATGAGAAACTGAAACCATCTCATAATTTCGATTTAGCACCAAACCAGCAATTCTCAAAGTCCGGAATTTACTCCAGATCTGGATTGCATAGCCGTTTCATCTTAATCCAGCATGTTTTATTATAATTAGGGATGGGAATCGAGAACTGGTTCCGACTTAGAACCGGTTCCAACCAACCAGTTCCATCGGAATTGTTCACCTCCAACTTTAACAATTCTTCTTAACGATTCGTTTGTTTATGGTTTTCCTGAAATTTGTTGGTCAGTAATCTTTCACCCGCAGAGAAATGAGACTTCTATGCACCTCTCACTGGTCCAACAGAACAATAACCAGGTTTTTGTTGGACAAGTGAAGCGGGCGTAATGCAAGCTGTGGGGGGGG
>SSNR01000011.1:4621859-4659844 GCA_006937965.1 Callopanchax toddi
GGGGGGGGGGGTGGATTACGGCAACTTAATTCAGATCAGTTCAGCTTTGGGAAGCCCTGCAGTAGAGAGGCTGACAGTACAGGTCCGATGTACAGTGGGGCAAAAAAGTATTTGGTCAGCCACCGATTGTGCAAGTTCTCCCACTTAAAATGATGGCAGAGGTCAGTAATTTTCATCATAGGTACACTTCAACTGTGAGAGACAGAATGTGAAAAAAAAAATCCATGAATTCACATGGTAGGATTTTTAAAGAATTTATTTGTAAATTAGGGTGGAAAATAAGTATTTGGTCAATAACAAAAATTCAACTCAATACTTTGTAACATAACCTTTGTTGGCAATAACAGAGGTCAAACGATTACTATAGGTCTTTACCAGGTTTGCACACACAGTAGCTGGTATTTTGGCCCGTTCCTCCATGCAGATCTTCTCGAGAGCAGTGATGTTTTGGGGCTGTCGCCGAGCAACACGGACTTTCAACTCCCTCCACAGATTTTCTATGGGGTTGAGGTCTGGAGACTGGCTAGGCCACTCCAGGACTTTCAAATGCTTCTTACGGAGCCACTCCTTTGTTGCCCGGGCAGTGTGTTTGGGATCATTGTCATGTTGGAAGACCCAGCCACGTCTCATCTTCAAAGCTCTCACTGATGGAAGGAGGTTTTGGCTCAAAATCTCACGATACACGGCCCCATTCATTCTTTCCTTAACACGGATCAGTCGTCCTGTCCCCTTAGCAGAAAAACAGCCCCAAAGCATGATGTCCCCCCCCATGCTTCACAGTAGGTATGGTGTTCTTGGGATGCAACTCAGTATTCTTCTTCCTCCAAACACGACGAGTTGAGTTTAGACCAAAAAGTTCTACTTTGGTTTCATCTGACCACATGACATTCTCCCAATCCTCTGCTGTATCATCCATGTGCTCTCTGGCAAACTTCAGACGGGCCTGGACATGCACTGGCTTCAGCAGCGGAACACGTCTGGCACTGCAGGATTTGATTCCCTGCCGTTGTAGTGTGTTACTGATGGTGACCTTTGTTACTTTGGTCCCAGCTCTCTGCAGGTCATTCACCAGGTCCCCCNCCCCCGTGTGGTTCTGGGATTTTTGCTCACCGTTCTCATGATCATTTTGACCCCACGGGATGAGATCTTGCGTGGAGCCCCAGATCGAGGGAGATTATCAGTGGTCTTGTATGTCTTCCATTTTCTGATAATTGCTCCCACAGTTGATTTTTTCACACCAAGCTGCTTGCCTATTGTAGATTCACTCTTCCCAGTCTGGTGCAGGTCTACAATTCTTTTCCTGGTGTCCTTCAAAAGCTCTTTGGTCTTGGCCATAGTGGAGTTTGGAGTCTGACTGTTTGAGGCTGTGGACAGGTGTCTTTTATACAGATAATGAGTTCAAACAGGTGCCATTAATACAGGTAACGAGTGGAGGACAGAAAAGCTTCTTAAAGAAGACGTTACAGGTCTGTGAGAGCCAGAGATTTTCCTTGTTTGAAGTGACCAAATACTTATTTTCCACCCTAATTTACAAATAAATTCTTTAAAAATCCTACCATGTGAATTCATGGATTTTTTTTTCACATTCTGTCTCTCACAGTTGATTGTGTACCTATGATGAAAATTACTGACCTCTGCCATCATTTTAAGTGGGAGAACTTGCTCAATCGGTGGCTGACCAAATACTTTTTTGCCCCACTGTATTTCAAATAAGGGTCCCAAGTATTGTGGAAAGAGTTCAAAGTGGATCTGAGCATACAAGTTATATATTAATTGGGAATACAGTCCATAATGATAGTGTGCCAGGATTTTTCAGTTGGAACCGCTGGCCTAGCCCAAAGGAGCAGGATGTTCTTTCTGGCCACAAAGGAAAGCAGTTGAAAAAGTCTCTTATGCTTGCCCTTAATAATTGGAGTGCCCATCACTCCCAGTAGGAGACATAGAGGGTCCATCTGAACAGGAGAATCAAAAATAACTGACAGAACCTTTACAATATCAGACCAGAACTTCTGAAGTTTCACACAGGACCAAAAACAATGCATAAAGTCACCCCTCTCCATATTACATTTCCAACATAATGGAGAGGAGTTTACATCCATTTTTCTTTTCAAAGAAGGTGTTATGTATACCCGGTGAACAATTTTAAGTTGGATCGATTGGACCCGGCCTTCTGGAGGCCGAGTTCTTGCTGAAGCTGCTGAAAAGAACAAAAAGTCTAAACAGATCTCCCAAGTTGACGAGCCCCAAATTTGACCATCTCACAAAGCCCCGGTCCAGACAGCCTGGCAGAAAGTAAGGGCCATCTATGATTGGGGTCAGAGGGGACGTCAGCCGGGCCCGGCCCTCCAAAGCGCGGATAGATCTCCATGCCTTGACAGAGCATAAAGTAATGGGGTTGTTGATGAGTCTCTTCAATAAACAGTAAATTAAAAAGGGGACATTTGGACAGAGATGATTCTATATCTAGCCAGATCGAAGTAGGGTCACATCTGTGCCAATCTGCTATCACTCTGAGGTGAATTGCAAATTGATAACGTCTCAGGTTTGGTAGATCAACGCCACCATCTCGACTAGCCATCTGGAGTGTAGCCATCTTCAAACTAGGTCTCCTTTTGCTCCATATAAAAGCACTTAGCCAACCCTCCAATACCTTAATGACCTTATTGGATAGCAAGATGGGAATCATTTGCAGGGGATATAACAGTTTGGGCAAAATACTCATTTTTATTAAATTCACCCTGCCCAACCATGAAATGGGAAGAGGGGCCCAGCGTTCTAGGTCTGCCTTAATTGTATCCAAAAGAGGGACATAGTTAAGCTTGAATAACTGATTAAAAAAGGGAGACACATGTATCCCTAGGTATGTAAATCCTGAAGGGGACCAGCGAAACGGAAAGGGCTCTGCTACATCAGGGACTGTCACCAATGACCCCAGGGGCATGGCCTCTGATTTAGCTAAATTAATTTTGTAGCCGAGGAAGGGCGGCTTCAGGTCGGGACAGAAGTATCAGCACGTCGTCCACGTAGAGCGAAAGTTTATCTATCTTTTCCCCACTCCGCTTTTTCACAAATCACACTCCGCACTCTTTGAGACGACTCAGGAGGACCCGGGTCCGTCCAATTCCCTGGACCTCACTTCGTCATGTCCATCTGCTGCTATGGCAAGCCCTTTTAACATTTAATCAACAATTGGACCTCTCTGTAATTCCTATTTTATACAGCAATAACTTAATCTATCCTAGTACTAATTGTATTTTTAGTAAAAATTTCAAATGAAGACTATGACGTCACATTTTCCATTCATGTGTGTTGGGTTTGCGGCGCCTCCTATCTACAAATACATTCCTCCTGTCTGGAATGAACATTATGGAGAGTAGAAAGTGAATTCTCACTTGGAGAAACTCATTTTAGAAAGCTCTAATTCAGCTGTTACTATATGGGAGTATTATCCTGCCCTTAATCAAGAGCGTATTTTCTAGATTTGAAGGTATTAATTGTTGTCTTCATGCCCAAACATTGCTCTGCTCTCTCTCAAATCACTCTGTTCACACTCAAAAAGTCCCTTCTTGCCTTCAAATCACTCTGTTCACACTCAAAACATTCCTTCTTGCCTTTAAATATGTTTCACCTGCTCTCAAATCAACGCTTCTGCTCTTAAATTTATACAAATATCTCTCTCTCAAGTTTCAGCTCCTCCCTCTGCGCTCGGACTTTTTCTCTGCGTTCTTAAAACCTGCTCTCACTGATTTTTTTCCTGTGCTCTTGGACTGCAGCGAGATGATCCTGCCAAAAGTCCCCCAGCCAATAAGAAGACAGATATGACACTGACCAATGAGCTCGTCACAGTCCTCTTTTGGGTGCGCTTGTTTTAATAACAAGCGCAGTTGACTCTACAGTATTGATTGTAGCAGGAAATACGTCCACCCAAACGGCATTTTGGTGTTACAGCCATAGACATTATATATTGGTAGACCCCGCATTGACCGCTACTGCCTATAGGCGCTGGTGAGCGGTGGGGCCGCCATCTTGGGCCGGTCGTCCCATCGGCAGACTTCCAGCTGCAGTGATACCTGAACACAGTGAGACGTATTCCTGTTCAGATCTGCGGACTTTTGAGAGCAGAACTCGAGGGATTACTTTTCAGAAGTAAGATCGAACAGTTTGATTGTTTTCATTTTGTAAATATAGTATTACTGTATCGTATTTATTTATATCCACCGGGGAAATCTTAGCTGGCTAACGTTACCTACACCGGTGTAGTCCGGTTAGAAAGCTGAGAACAAATAATGGATAAAGTATTACTACTAAATGTTTTTAATGAGATGGAGTTTCAAACTTTTGCATAGTACTGCATGGGAAATCTGAAATGCTCTAAATAGTCTGTAGGATTTCTTTATAAACTATATTTACATTTGAGATGTTTGAATAACCTGAGCATCTCAGGTGGAGCAAGTTTACTTCAGCAGAAAATACCAGAGGAGATAACAGTTTAAAGAAACCTTGTTTTTTTTTTTATTATATTTTCGAATAAAATTCAGCAGTTTTCTCAAAGTGTTTTCATGTATGGTGTTAGAAGCAAATGTTAGACTGAAGGATCTCAGTTTCCACTAGTGTGACCATTTGGGGAGATTTTTAGTTTGATTTGTTTTGTTTTTGGTTTTTTAGGGTCAATAGTTGACCGTTGAATAGTTTAGTGACAACTTCAGCAGCACTGGGTCATCAACAGAAATAGTTTTTTGTTAAAGAAAGGTTCAAAGAAATTTGAAGGAAGAAGTGAAAATGGGTTATGTGAATAAAATTATAAGATAATAAAATAGAAGAATGAAGACCTCGTTTGTAGTTTTTTTTGTGTAGACTCTCCCAAACTCCTGTTTTTGTGTTGAAGGTTTTCCATAAAGACATGAGGAAGAAGTGTGAGGAGGCCTTAAAGAGAGAAGACTTCACAGCAACAGATTCAAGCATTTTAAACCAGATGGTGAGACTCAGAGATGAGTTATTCATCCATCTTCAGGTTTCCAGTTCACCTCCAGACAGTGTTTCCTAAGACTGTCACAATTTATAAATGAAAGTATCCTGTAAATATCCTGTTATCAATAACAGGGCAGAGTGAGCTACTTATCCCTGCAGAACCTGTCAGATGTCACGTTTCTTTAAAACTAATAGGGATCATATCTGAGTGGCCCTTCTGAAGAGGTTTCTAACTCCAGGTGGCCCCAGACCTGAACTGGGAGCCACAGGTTTATAATAAAAATAATATATGATTTTTAAATATTATGCTTCTTTATTTTAGCCACAAAGAGCAAGACTACACCTACCTCCAGAAGAGCTGAAGAGACAACAGACTTCAACATCACATCCTCAACCTCAGCCTGATGATGTCAGTGTTTCTATTTACATTAGATCATAATAGTCATAAATCCATAAATATGGACATATTGAAATCTCACCTGTATGCTGCCAGTCATACACACTTATGCACTCCTGCACTCTCACACACACTGAAACTTTAACTTTTGTTCTTCAGATTTTAAACTAAACTGTGAAAGCAGGACAGGAGAACACAAGAGAATCAGGGAGTTTTCCCTCAGACTCCATGGACCTGGTCCTAAGGCCTACAGACACCTCAGAGATGTCCCCTCTCACGTCCACATCCACTACACAGTTAGTCCACATGTTGTCCAGTTCAGTGTTTATAAGTGACTGGAGCAAATATGTTAAATAGCTCATTTTCTATTTTTTTCACAGGTGGCTGTGTTAGTCAGAAATGCTCTACCAGCATAGTTGGAAACAGCAACTCTCTCCTCTTTCAGGAGTTTTAGCTCTTGTCATACTGTCAGGAACAAGTTTGTTCAAGTGTACGTTGTTCTAGTCAAACATGGTTTCACTCTTTAACCTTTTGTCTGTCAGTCTGTGTACTTATATGTACTATTGTACTAAACTTCAATTTAGTTTTACGCAGTATCAACAGTCTGGACACTTTTAAAAAGCAGCTGAAGACTCAATCATTTAAAACTGGTTTTAATTCAATCTTTTATATCCTGGTATTTAACCATCTTTATTAGTACTTTGATCATTATGTGTTTTTAAATATATTTTTAATTAGTTTTATTTTTAAATAGTCTTTTATTTTATCTTTATTTTAATTTATTTTATTATTTTTATTTGTTTTAAATAGTTTTGTTTTAAATAGTTGTTATTTTTAGAGGGTAAATGCCTTTGTATGCATTATGTGTTTTTATCTGCTATTTGATGTATTTTAGTTTGATTTGATCAGTTTTTAATTTGTGTTTTTATTCCTGATTTTAGTGTGTTTTTTCTTTTTTATGGATCTGGGTGTCTGTCAATAAAGTCAATTGTTGATTTGGTTCTTTGTCATTTAATCATGTTTTATTTTGATGTTTTTTTGTGAAACACTTTGATTTATTTCTGTAAAAGTTGCTATAGAAATAAACTTTACTTACTAAACTTTATATCTGAATTTAAATATATATTATATCTGTATATATGTGTATATAATATATGTATATATTATATACAAATATATATTATGTGTATATAATATACATATATGTGCATTATATATTTTATATAATTACTAAGAGATTATATATATATATGTATATATAACAATATTTATTAGGTAAAATATGTATATGACACATGAAATGTACTGTTTACGTCTATTAAAATAGCTGAGTAATACTTTCTGCTTCTGTCATATAGGATTGTGTGTTTTGCAGAATATTCTATTACTACAAAGCCAACAATTAATATGAAATAGTCCGAACTATCTGTCCTGTATTATAGCTAAATGTTTCGCGTTTGCAAACAAAAAAACCGCATGAAAATCAGTTTAGTATTTATCGAGTTATGATTTAATAAACGCGCTGAATCGTCATTGCTCTGCCCAACAGTTTACACTGTGGAGCTGGGGCGACCGGTCCAAGATGGCGGCGCAACCGCACACCAGCGCCTATAGGGCTTGTGATCACGCGTTGCATTCTGGGACGTGGCGGTCATGTTGGCAGCTTCTCGAGTGTAAACAAACAGATAAAGCGTCGCGGAGAAGCAGAGTTGGGAGAAAGACGGTGAAATTAAACATGTTAAAATCCTGAAAAGGACACAGAATATACAGGGATACATTAAATAGGGAAGCCAGGGAGCGATAAAATCAACATTATATACGGTTTGGATCCATGTGAGAGACCCAACAAAGAGGAGCGCTGACGAGGACTTTTTGCCACAGCAGTTCTGTGTAAGGGACATTTTTGGATATCTTGTTCGTGGTGTGAGTGCTTACACTTCAGAACAGTTCCGGAGCTACAAGTCAGTGGAGTCTCATGTGCTGTTTTCAAATGGATGGGTTCAAGAGCTGGAGATCATGAAGCCGGCAAACTCTGACAACACAGTATTCCAGACAAAGGCAAGCTCAACTATGCTTTACTTTTATGCATCAACTTTATTGCTATTTGCTAACCAAATTCACACGTGTTTCTAAAGTGTCCAGATGTTATACACTACTGTCTATGTATGAATGTCATTTATATGTCGTGTATAAACAACTTTTAAATGTAGCACATGCATTTACCCTGACTAGACATTTTTAAAAAAATCTTTTAATTATTACTGGTTTGCTTCTCTATTTTAAGACAATAAACAGATGCTTAATGTCTGTTCATCTATGTCTCCTCAGGTCTTGCACTCCCAGTGCACAACCCACAGCTGTCCAAAGCCTATTTGTGCAATAGAAGAGAAAATCTATTTTCACTTTAACTTGAGATATTGTTCTACCTTAATTTTTGGTATTTACTCTTACAGTTGTCATTGTTTACTGCATTTACAGAGATTGTTTATATATTACATTGCCCAAGTAAGATTTTGCGCATTTTACTTTGAAGCATTCCAACTGCACTGCTCTTTGTTGTCAAGTTGCACAATTTGGAAATAAATCTTGAGAAATATTACTGATTGTGAAAGTAATTGCTTTTTCAAATCATTATTGCTTTTATTTTTGTTTAAATTGTTTTGTTTCATTGTTTGTATAGTACTGTATACTGCACTGCATAAACAAACTAAACTTTAAAAAAACCTATTATATAAGACATATATTTTTATTATGGACAGATGCAACACACTTGTATTTACTGCATATTTATTTCAGCACAACACTTGGGCTCATATTTGTCAAAGCACAACATACAGAAACAATTTTATCAACAAAGATCATATCTTCATCCTTGCATGGCAGCACCATGTGAATAGGTACTTTAGCAGACTAAATAGTGTACTTAGTTCTAATCACCCTTTCCACATGAATGAATTGAACACAGGCTAGAAGACCCATGAGAACTTCAAAGTGTGGAAATCCAGTGTAGTACTTCACTTTGGCGTTGTCATCCTTCAGGAAATGTTCATCCATTTTTCTCTGGCTTAGCTCAAATTTCAAGGCCCTGTTCTCTTCCATCAGCCGGTTGATTTCTTCACGTCGACTCTGACAGAAGTCACATCCTGTCATCTGCTCCTGGTCAGCTCCATCTCAGGTGCAGGTGTTTCCACTGTGGATCAGATATGGATATTTTTTTAGCTCTATGTGCCACATAAAACTGTATTAAAAAAATATGAGGTCTGTAATTCAATTTGTCTTTTTCCTTTTATTTACAGAGATTAGTAAGAGCTTTAGTTTTTACCTTTTAGCTGACAGTTTCTGCTTCCATCAGAGCAGGCAACAGATGAAAGCTGAAACTGTCAGCTAAAAGGTAAAGAAAATAGCTCTTACTACTCTGTACAGAGGCATACATTTCATTTGCTGGTTTTCCTAGTAAAGGAATCAAACTGGTCATCCCACAGAAGTGTAGCAGAAGAAGTTGTGTTGTTTCAGTGTGTGAGCATTAGCCTACCGGTAGGTCGGTCGCGGTTTAAGGAACGAAAAAAATGTATAAAAATATTTTAAAAACATCTTTAACTTACCAGAATGAAAATGCAGGGAGCACACTCGACATGGGGATATTCTGGAAGGTGATGGTTGGTCGCCTTACAGCTGCGATCCAAGCGAGCCGACGTGGTTCTGTCTCCAAGCAGGAAAACGGTGGAAAATTAGCTCGTTTTCCACTTTTTCCCCCCTGTGATCATGTGTTGCGCTGTTGCAGCCCACAACACGTCAACGAGTTACCACGGTTGATTAAATAATGTAAAAAAATGATCAAATGAGGCCGCAAGACCGAGAGAGCGTGCTGCTGCCAAAAGAAAAAAGAAAGCAAACAAGCTGCCAACATGGCGGCCGCGTTGGTTGATGACGTCACGATCACAAAAAAGGCCGTTTGGGTGGACGTATTTCCTGCTACAATCAATACTGTAGAGTCAACTGCGCTTGTTAATAAAACAAGCGCACCCAAAAGAGGACTGTGACGAGCTCATTGGTCAGTGTCATATCTGTCTTCTTATTGGCTGGGGGACTTTTGGCAGGATCATCTCGCTGCAGTCCAAGAGCACAGGAAAAAAATCCGTGAGAGCAGGTTTTAAGAACGCAGAGAAAAAGTCCGAGCGCAGAGGGAGGAGCTGAAACTCGAGAGAGAGACATTTGTATAAATTTAAGAGCAGAAGCGTTGATTTGAGAGCAGGTGAAACATATTTAAAGGCAAGAAGGAATGTTTTGAGTGTGAACAGAGTGATTTGAGAGAGAGCAGAGCAATGTTTGGGCATGAAGACAACAATTAATACCTTCAAATCTAGAAAATACGCTCTTGATTAAAGGCAGGATAATACTCCCATATTACTAGTATAAACTCTTATTTCACATAGGTCAAATTAAAACTCTACTCTCGCTGTCTGTAATTGTATTTGGATATTTGAACATAAATCTTTTTGGAAGTCTTACAATACATTTTTTCCAGTAATAAATGTCATTACTGATATCTCAAAGTGTTTTAACTAGTTCAAAAATGAATTGAGGATATACCAAATACAATTTTTACAAGTATAAATGTATGTTAAAAAAGGAAAACTCTAAAACACACACACTCTTAAATCACACCCTTGTTGCTCATGGTGCAGAAGACTGTAGAGCTTTTCTCTTTTTTTATGCTTAATGACTACTCAAGTATTGATAAGAGAATTGTTGAGGAATTGGATTGATAAGCAGAATTGACAATGACATTAGTATTGCTTTAAGTGGAAAAAAATAAGTGCCGATACTCTCCTTATTAGTTCGGGATTATATATACATACACACACACACACACACACACACACACACACACACACACACACACACACACACACACACACACATATATATATATA
The DNA here is from genome assembly GCA_006937965.1 of Callopanchax toddi. Taxonomy (NCBI): domain Eukaryota; kingdom Metazoa; phylum Chordata; class Actinopteri; order Cyprinodontiformes; family Nothobranchiidae; genus Callopanchax; species Callopanchax toddi. The sequence continues at coordinate 4,632,159 of SSNR01000011.1, forward strand.
TATATATATATATATATATATATATATATATATATATATATATATATATATATATATATATATATATACTCACATACAGAGATAGATATCTATAGTTTTATTGTTCAGAAATGGAAAAAGAACAAAGCCAGTTCTAAATCAAATCCTCATGAAAGAAATTCAGGTTCACTCAGTCATCAGTTTAGTCACTAATGGTTCCCAATGTGTCCTCCCTTCAGACCTGTAGACTCCATCACTGGATCCTATTTGTCTAAAAGACAATTCAAGACAAGACACCTCTCTACCTGTCCTCTCTTCTACACCTGGACCATAATAAATGTCACAGGAGGTCTAGTGAAGATCTTCAGCTCATCATCTCCAACACCTCTACTGTCTTCAGCTCTGCAGCAGCATGAGACTGGAACATTTACTAAACACCCTGAGATTTATACTCTGACATCTATTACAACCTTTAAATCTAAACTTCATCAGGTTATTATTTATAATAACTAGGGATGCTCCGATAGCGTTTTTTGCTGCAGATCACCGATACCGATCACATTGACTGACTGTAAATTTCACATTGTAGTGATGATGAGGGCTAATGGCTACTTGATCTGTAGAAAATGAACCATAAATCTCCTTCATTTGGACAAAAACAGGTTTTACTGACTTTTTCTAGGATGAAAAAATACAAAAACTTGAAGGCACCATGTAGACATCCATCCATCATATAGAAATATATTAGTTATAGATATATATTTACAATACCAATAGAAACCTATTATTTTTATATATATTTAAATAATTAAACATATATTCTTGTGCACAAGATCCCCATTAATTAGTTTGTGGTTGAAATAACGTTTTGAGACAAATAGTTGTTTTTTTACTGCTGTTCAGACACAGAAAAGTCAGCATTGTTTTGACACTCTGGTCCATTTTATACCCAAAAAGAACGAACTTATAACTGACAATGATCTGATCATTACTAAAGAGTCTACCTGCTGCTCTCTCAGCTCCTCCTCCCTCCACCTGTCTGATCCACTGTGCCATGGCGCGCTGCTCCTCTCCAGCTGCGTCATGACGCACAGCTTTCCTCTCCATGAGCGCGCGAGCTCTTTTCATCTCCATCATTAATATTTAAATTATTGTCTTTTAATACCAATTTGAAGAATTATCTCAGCTTCCTGACGCAGGGTGTTTCACAACCTGCTGCAGCAGCACCAGATCTGGAGCTGCAGGAGGGAACGGAGCTCTGTGAGTCAGCAGGACTCGCCTCCAGGACCGAGCTCTGAGCCAACTGGAGCGGTCCGTTCAGGGGACGACGAGTCTCCGCTTTTCCTCTCTCATCCGGTGTTTCACCAAATTCTGTCACCCTCCTGGAGTCACTAAATACAGCTGACAGATGAGTTCTCTCATCCACCTGCGTTTCTCCTGCACCGCGCTCGCCCTCTGCACCTCCCGCCATGCGCTGCTCGTAATATGAGGCAACTACGGCCACTGGAAAAGCTCAAAATTATATTGATGTAATACTGGAAAAACTCCCGGTACGGACGGAACGCTGGAAATAAGTGCCGGTACGCTGAGGGGTCAAATTTAGAAGTCCCGGTACTGCGTACCGTTCCGTACCGCCCCACTTAAAGCACTGGACATTAGTATTAATAAAACCAATCAATTCCCACCCCTAATTATAATGCATTTATGTAACGAGGTTTATGTACACGTAGACCCAAACAACTTTTATTTTATTTGGTCAAATATGACATGTTTTGGACTTTCCGGGTGCTCTTGACCTGAATCCAGGTCTGATCCGGATCAACCTCTTAACCATCGCTTGTCTGACGTTCAGCTGCTCCTGTTAGCAAAGAGCTAAACGTCATGTAGGATCGGTCCGACAGCAGAGCGGTTTCTGTTGTCAACTTTGTGACTTTATGGTTATATTAGGTCAGTTTTCAGACTCCTCTAGTGAGTCTTTCCCCAAAAAGCAACCAGCGAACTATCTAAGGGACTTTTCTGCTGTTTTGAAGATTTTTAGAGATCTAAAAATACAAATGGTTCTCTACGAGCCGCGACTCCTTCCGGTTCAGATCTACTGACAGGAGGTCAGACAGACAGAGACCTGAATTCTCTGTCGGTGTTTCTAACAGCTGTAGAGTTGTTATGTTACATCTAGTGTTGTCAAAAGACCCGGTTCTTTGGTACCAAGTCGGTACTAAAATAATTTAAATGTTTCGGTTCCAGGATTTCTGAGGTACCGGTAGTACCGACCAGCGGCTCGACCTGGTTCTCACTGCGCTATCAGATCATTTTCAGACATTTTCTCAGATTAAAATCACACACCTGTGTGTGTGTGTGTGTGTGTGTGTGTGTGTGTGTGTGTGTGTGTGCGCGCCATCAGACCGCGCTGTATTGGCGAGTCGCTGCAGCTGTCGGCTGTGAGCAGCTGTTTCTTGCTGCTGAGAGTTCTCCAGATGATCCAGACTGGCTGATCAACTGGTTTATTCTCTAGATCAGTCTGGATTTATGATCTGAACTGGGCCCAGTATCAGTACTGAATAGGGCTGGGCCATATCATACCTTTCACGGTAATACCGGTACAATGTTAGGCAATGATAAGAAAATGAAATTAGGGATGCACCGTTCCACATTTTTTCACTTCCGATCCGATACCTGAATTTGGATATCTGCCGATACCGATTGTAAGCGCCATTTAAGTATTTTAGTTGTTTTATTTTGAAGTCTGTTCATACAGGAAGCCAGAGTTACTTCCAGTGTGTTTTTTGTGTAAATTGACTGTTCGCTGTTTGATTTTTTGTGGAAATAAAAAAGTCTAATGGTGGAGCCAACACGGTATTTTACCATTCAGCTGGGCAAGCCATAATGGCACAGTTTGATGTGTGAAACCTCGTCTCTGTCTCAGTTTGTGGAACGTTGGAATGGTCAGCAGCAGGCGGACATAAGGAACTAAGAGAATTGGAACCTACACTGATACTATTCTGATACCAGAGCTCTGTTTGCTGTAATATCTAAAATGTATCTAATGCTGCTGCAAGAAGACCTGGCCTGCATGCACACACACTAGTGATGGGATTTATGGCTCTTTGAAAGGAGCTGTTCATTTAGGAGCCATTCTGGCTATATATTTGATATATACATACACTCACATATATGTATGTGTATATATTAGTGCCGGGAATCGATTAAAATAAATTAACTAATTAATCGCAACTCTGAACTAAATTAATCACAGTTAATCGCATTTAAAAATTAATCGCAATTAATTGCATTAAAAATTAATCGCAATTCATCGCTTCTTTTCAGAAAAAAGAAATTACATGTAGTTTACAATGTCCAGCCATGAAATATGCCAAAATGTTTTATAAATAATTTTTAAAGCTTTTATAATTTATGAAAAAATGCATTTAAATTGCATTTCAGTTCAAAACAGCTGAAAAACAAAAATTCCTGACTAAAACTGGACAGACCCTAAATACAGTACTTTATAAATCTATGTTTATTTTATGTACAATTTCAGAAGGGTGTTGTTTTAAAATAGTAATAAAAGATTTCCAACATGTGGAAACACTATGAGAGAATCATTTTTTGCAGTGTTCTAACTGACCCACGGTCTGCCTCGTTTTCAATGAGGGGTCCGAGTCACTCAGGTCTCTGTTGTTTAAAGTCTGGGAATGGGATCGCCAGGGTTCGGTACTGGTTTTACTTTTCAGGTAGGGTCTGGGTTTCTCGTACCGAGCCGAACTGAAACCTCCGCTCGGACCTCGGTGTCAGACCGGGACTAGACCCGTAACACCTGCTCAGTGCTGAACTGAACCGGACCGTACGGCGAGAAAGGAGCAGGAATAAATCTAAAGGCTAGAGACCGTCCAGTTTCACCGCCGATTACTTTCGGTTTTCACGGTGAAAAGAGCGGAGAGTTCCGCGACCGGGTAGACCAGTGAACTGATGACATCCGAAGAAGCAGGTAAGGCGGGCTGGACCCATACGAATGATAAAGGGAGGATACTGACACGAGCTGGGAGCTGTCTGTGAGTCTGGGCAGCAGGAAATCAGGCTGACAAAGCGCTCCGCCTTGCTTCAAACACAAGTTGCGTTAATTACGTTAATTTTTTTTAACGCGTTACGTCTTTCAAATTAATCAAGCGTTATTAACGCGCTAAAGTCCCGGCCCTAGTATATATATATATATATATATGTGTATATATATATATATATATATATATATATATATATATATATATATATATATATATGTATATGTGTATATATATATATATATATATATATAACTATAAATTATTAATTTATAAAATTAAATGTCACATTTATGCATTAATGTTTGCTTTGAGTAATAAACTAATGTTTCTCTTTTAAGTTATGCCTTTTAGAAAGAAGTGTGAAGGACCAAGGATTTGGAGTCGGATAGAAGCTTTTGGTCACAGCTGGAACTCTGCAGGCTGCCCAAAAAGAACCAGGCCTACCAGAACACAAAGTCATCACTGAATGTTGCACTCGTTGGGGTTCAAAGCAGAGAATGATCCAGCAGCTCCTTGAACAACAAAAGGCTAGAACACAAGTTCTAGCTGCTGATAAATCCACAAGGCACCTCACGTTGACACGGCAAGACACTGAGGTGCTTGACTCAGTCAGTACTGCATTGAGCCCACGTCTGGAGTTTACAGATGCTTTTTCTGCTGAAGAATATGTCAAGCCTGTTCTTCAGATGTTTAACAATGACCTGTTAAAAGTCAAAGAGAGTGACCCTCAGCTGACCAAAGACATCAAAACAGCCATACTTGACTACATGAACAGAAGCTACAAAGACCATGTTACAGAGAGGCTTGTTAACATGGCTTCTCTCTTTGATCCACGTTTTCGCACAGAACATTTCAGTGAGAGTGAAGCCATCAAAGTTCAAGCCCTCAGTGAACTAGAGCATCTTGTGTCAGACCAGGGTAGCTCAGCTCCAGGTGTTTCAGAAACCCCTCCATCTGCTGGAGACCAGACAAGTCAGAGAGCTGCTAAAAAGCCAAGGAAGAGTCTAGTGGCAAGACAGACGTAACTGCAGAAAGGTTGTTATCTGAACTGAACAGTTATGTGAACAGTCCATCAGCAGACAGTGAGTGTGATGCTCTTCTGTGGTGGAAAGTTCACACAGTAAATCAGCAGGAAATACCTCTGCATTCCAGCAACTAGCTCTGTATCTGAAGGTTGTTCAGCACAGGTGGAAATGTTGTAACTTGTCAAAGGTCCTCCCTTAAGCCCACATCTGTGAACATGCTAGTGTTTCTGACAAAGAATCTGAAAACTAGAAATGTAAAAACCCTCCATGAGCATCAGCATAACCTATCAGTGGTTTTTGTTTTGTTCTAACTCAAGGGGTGTGTGCTTTTTTTTTTTATTTGACTTTTTTTGCGCAACTCTTTTTAAATCTATGCATGGTTTTGCTCAGGAAGCTGCCTTTTGGTTAAACTGTCAAGACTTTGCATTTGCACCGTTACATTTTATATTGGGTTAGTGCACAAAAAACAGCTGCTTGTTTAAGTGAAAAGAAATGAATGGTTTTTGGTCTGTGGTTTTTTTTGTTTTTTTTTTGCATGAATAAAGTTGTGGAGTTTTAAAGTATTTTGTCTTGCATCAATCACATCGTCAGTTATATCGTTATCACAAATTTTCAAGTATATATGGTGATAAATATTTTTGGCCATATTACCCTGCCCTACTGAACCATCAGAACCAGGTGATCCTCTGCAGCTTCACTAAACGCTCAGGTTCTCTGAACCGCAGTGGAGGATGAAATGGTCGAGGAACAATTACAATATTTTTTGAAAGGAATTAAATAATGCTGCTGAAAATGTCATTATTATCATTTTTAAATTAATAAGTGACAGGTAAAAATAGATTATGACCTGATTTTTAAATGTTATTTTATTTTTTACCGTCAGTCAAAATGACGCAAAACAAAAAAGTCCAGCGCGACCTCTGATTTACTACAATTCATGTTTTTGTTTTGCTTTGGTAGCGAAATTGGTACAGAGAACCGTGGATTTTCACTGGTACCAGTACAGAATACTTACATCTTGGTACCGTGACAACACTAGTTGCATCGCCGTGGTTTTATGTAAACCGGCAGTAAAAATCCGGGTAAAGGGGAGGACAGAGACATGGATTTAGTCCTGGTCCTGGATCAGCCCTGTGTGTTCAATGAGCTCAGAGTCCTGTTGGAGCATCACAGCTTCTCCATCTGATCATCACGGCTTACTCTGGAGTTTCAGATGAAATGATTAACTTCATCACTTTTCATGTCTGAACAAATAAATTGTTTTCAAACACAAAAAAACATTCTGAACTTAAAGTGCAACGAAGCACATAATCATCAGAATGATGGAGGTAAAACAGATGAGGGTTAAACTAACCAGTTGCAGACACCCCCCCCCCCCCCAATGTCTCAGAGGCTAGAGTCAGTAACCTGAGAACTCTTCACTCGGAGAGCAACCTGTGATCAGATGGAGAAGCTGTGATGCTCCAACAGGACTCTGAGCTCATTGAACACACAAGGCTGATCCAGGACCAGGACTAAACCCATGTCTCTGTCCTCTACCTGGATTTTGACAGCAGGTTTGAGAAATACTGGTTTGGTGCTTCAAAATTATGAGACAGTTTCAGTTTCTCATAATTATGAGTTTGTATCTCATAAATATGAGATAAGAATCAAAATATATTTTTCAAAATGGCAGAAATGGGCTTACATAGGAACTAATCCCACTAACCTAATATGTGCAGCTGACCACCAGGGCTGGAAGGCGCCGTTGCGTCCAAAATCCCCGACATGTTTTCCAGCAGTGCTTCCAGTTTGACCTGCTGTCTCTACGTCTCTGCTAGCTTCTCACTGAGCTGAAAAGCCTTGGAGTTTCTTCCAGTGTTCACCAACAGCCATTAGCTGCTGTTAGCGCTGGAATGGTGGCTGATAGCAGGCTGCTGGACCTGGGACCTGAACAGAGACACAGGAGTTTCATCAGACCTGATGCTGGAGCATTCTGAGATCAGAGTCTCAGTCTGAATTCAAAGAAGTGACTGAAAACTAAAGCTGACTGTTTGCTCTCTGAGCTGATACTGATCAGCTGCTCCTGAGGGTTCCTGGGACTCAACTAAGCTAAAGCGAGATCCTGATTTTGCTGGAGCAGCTTCTAAAATGTAAAATGATCTCCCTCTGGACGTCAGACAGGCTTCCTCTGTCTGATTAGAAAACTCATCTCCTCACATCGTCTTTGAGCCTCACAGAGCTCCTGACTTCATCTCTAGTCGTGTTTTACAACAATGTATCCATTTAACAAACTGGCATTTTAGAGTTTTCCTCCTAAAACAAAGAAAACAGTCACCAGTCTGATAACAGTAGATTAACAACACTGCTACCGACAGCTGGAACTGTTCAACATTTAGAAAAACTCATTTAGAGACACATCTGAGCCTTCCTGCTTTAATAAACACACACAATGCTCCGTCAGTGTGAGACAACTGCATCATGGCTCTGTTCAGGGCAACAACACAAAGCAACCATTACTACAACAACCGGGACTAGCGAGCGCTTAGCTTCCGTTAGCTTAGCATGCTAACCGCCCGCCCGGAGACAATCTTCTTCATCAAGTCGTTCTTTCAACACAAACACGGCGGACCTTCACCACATGCTCTCTAACAGCGCTGATATACCCGGGACAGCTTTCATGGCTTTGTTAACTCAACACAAACATGACGCTAAACCCACGTTATGTGGAGAGAGAGCGCTAAACCTACACCTACCTGCTCCAGCTTCCAGCGCCGCTTTGTGCGGATCAATTCTGAACTATCGACACTTCAAATTACAGCTTATGGTGTTATGGTATTCCTGTAAATCTCAATATTCTTCAGTAATTTGTTGTCAACATGTTTATCTTTGAAGGGAAAACGTCCTAAATGAGGCTCGGTTGGTCCGTGTTTTGAGTAGCAGCCATCTTGACTCGTTATTCTTTATTGAACAGTGCCTCCTGCTGGACGAATCATGTATTACAGAACACATGACTGCACAGCACACATTTCAGCTGATTATTCCCCTTTTTAAAGACACAATCAATGACATGAAAGCTGGAAACGGAATATTTCTTTTTTTCTAAATAAACACATTTCTCTCACTGAAAGAAATCACATCATGCATGTGTAACTATCACAACACACTTAACTTTGAACTATGCAAAACTGTTCAAACTGACAAAACTACCAGTTATTCCTCTATTAACCTCGTTGGTTTAATAATCAGACATCCACTACCTGTTCTCACAGAGTGATTTTCAGAATATTCTGACATGGCCACTAGACATTACAGTAGGTAAAGTCACTAATACTATTGTTATGGTGGGAACATTATATTGTATCTACTCTCTTACAGTATGTTCATGTTGTGTTTTGCTGTGTGCAAACCAGTTTCTCGGGGTGGACGATACCAAGAAGAAGAATCCACAGCTTGCTGTTAGTCATGAGTGGTTCAGCTGGTTGTGATCTGCTACACTTTCCCTTATGGAATCCGTTTTCACAGGATGGGGTCTGACAGAACCAGCCGTGAAACCACGGACGGCTGCAGGCAGGGAGACTTCTCTTTTCACACCCTGCATCTTCAAATAAAGAATGTTATAAATGTTGTTAGAATATTAGAAGTTTCTCTTGTCTTTGTCAGGTGTGCTGTCTAAACTGGTTCATCTTATTAGCATGTTAGGAGCTGTTTTGTGAGATGTGGTCCAAACTGGTTAGGCTTACCAACATGTTGTGGTGGGGGGGAGTCACATAAATAGGAGGGATTCTGTGATTGGTTAGGGAGTCACTTACTCAAACTGGCGACTGGCAACTGGATGTTGGAGACTTTCCAACATCAGTGGTGTACTCTGTAGATTAAGCAGAGACAAATATGGATCTTTTACATCTGCTTTGGCTTTCTTTAAAGAGCTTTAGTTTGCACTCCTCTCTCCACCATCCCATTAGACTGGGCATAATGGGGGCTGGATGTTTTGTGAATAAAGTCTCATTCTTTTACAAATGCTTGAAACTCCCTGGAGCTGAACTGTGGTCCATTATCTGAAATGATAAATAATAATAATAATAATAATAATAATATAATAATAATAATAAAAACTGAAACTGTTCTCTAAATGTTTAAAAAGAATGAAACAAGACTCAAGCTGAGAAACTTTGGATCTGATTGGACAGAAACACAACCCTTCATATGCTGTTCAACTCTTTACAACATGACATCATCTCATTGTGTGTGTATACACACAAACACACACTTTCTGAGGCTCCTATTGTCATGTTCTGATTGGAGGAGTTTGAATATTTAGTGTTCATTTTGACTCATCTGTATAGATTTGAGTCCAGTCAATGATTTCTGAGTTGAACTCCATGAAGCCTGAATCAATAAAGGGGGTGTACTGTCCCTTTAAGAGCTGTTCTTGTCGACAGCACTGCGCCTGCGCGCCTCGCTCTCAGTCAGTCCTCGCTCGCGCTGCTCTCTGAGAGGAGGTATGTTCCGTTTGTGCTCGTTGTTGTTGCATGTTTTTGTTGTTTAGACGGTTTCAATGTAACAATGCAGTTGTAAATGTGAGTGTGAAGATAAAACACACAGTCAGGAGTTCTCTGGATGGAGACTGAGAGGATTTTCTGACAGCAGACTGGTGTTTACTGCAGTTCTGGACTAGGGTTGCTTCATGTCTTTGACTGCGGTCAGACCAGCCTCCAGCAGCTTTTTAATGGCGCAGGAGTACTAAGCATTACGGTAGAGGGGTTTGTGAGGGATTACAAAATAAAAGCATTCCATATGATGTCGAATTTCAAATTAAAGTTTGACAAAATATGACCGATTGCTTTAATTTAACCACTATAAACCTGGTTCTGATAGGCTGACCTGGTTCTATACAGAAGTTTAAAATTCATATTCACAGATTTTCAAAAAAATTTTGTATCCAAAAATTGGGTGTGAAATGACTTTGTGTCTGTGGACACGAATTCAACTCTGTGGGTACAAATCAAAAAGCTGTGAGTGCAAAGTCTTGTGAGTACGACTCTCATTTCTGTGACTGTGAGGCTGTGGACACATTTCAACTTTGGATACGAATCAAAAACAGCAGAAATGACGTCACCAGGATGACTAATCAAACCCCGATTCTGCCAAACACATCTCGCTCCACATTCAAAGATGGCTGACGAGCGTTGTGCACTGGGTGGAGCTACCGGTTCAGGTGAAGCATCTCAGGTAAAGGCAACAATATGTGTGCATTCAGTATTTATTTATATTTTAAAGTAATGTCTTAAATAACATACAGTAGTTGGATTTACTGCTATAGTTTGCAGCTAAAGACATGTGGTTGAGGCTAACTTGGGGTTAGTATGAAGGACCTGGCTTGAGCTAAATAATTAGCCCTGGCCTTCAAGAAGTGAAATATTTATTTTGAGACACAATATTGATCAAAATACGACTTTTATCGATGTATAAATTGCTAACCCTCCTGTCGGCTGTGCGCTTTTTAAAAAAAATTACGACGCCGTGGCTAAATCAATCCATGTAGCAGTGGCTAACGCTGTATGTGACGTTACGATCTGTACACAATGTAGTCGTCTCTGCCACAAATAAAACATTTTATGTTATGAGGCGCGTTTGTGTCACAGTGCCTTTGTGACGTGAGCTGAAACATCGGTTGGTGAACGCCAAAGAAATCCATTATCCAGCAAGTTTTATTATGGTCATTTGTTAGCATCATTAGGAGTTTGCTGATGACTTTGGGGCTTGGATTGTGCTAATTCATTAGCACTGACCTGCGAAATATGAAATTTTTATTGCGACATATTGATCAAAATATGATTTCTATTGATGCATAAATCAGTGTAATAATCTGTCCATCGTCAACAACCCCTCAGCGCGTGCTTTTTTTTTTTTTATGAAGCCAGTGATAAATCTGTCCAGGCAGCGATGGCTAACGTTATTTATCATCAATGATATGATGATGTGTATATTTATGTAGTCTCCTCTCTGTCTTAAACAAGAGACTATGAGTATTTTCAGTCACACAATTTGTCTCTTCTGTCTCTGATGTAGAATCGAGCGCCTGTGGCAGGATGTCTGGACCAGCGTGACACATTTTCTATGAAGTTCTACACAGTCTGGAGGAAGATGGCCTGTTGCAGTTGGATGATGCAGTTCATCTGTTTTGTGTCCACTATGTCTTTCTTCCACGTCTGGCTCAGGCCGTGCACACATTCACAGACGGCTGGGACAACTGTCCTCTCCGGTCAGAAGGTGGACTTTCCCCAAACCAGCTCTGGGTTTTGGGTCACATGAACAACCCTTGTGACTAGGGCTGAAACGATTCTTCGAGTACCTCGAATAATTCGAGTACAAAAAAGCCTCGAGGCAAATTATCTGCCTCGAGGCTTCGTTTAATTCATATTTAATTAATTCATGGCTTTGCAATCGCCCGCGGTCATGTTTCACCCGGACCGAAATAAGTGGCGCACATACACACTGCAATGAATGCACACGCGAGTAGCGAATGTAACTTAATTTTATCTTAAGCCATGGCGGACAACTAGACCGTACTATTACTACTAGTACTAGACCGGTACAGACTGAAAGACGTCGGTAGGTACCGGTAGCGAAAAAACACGGTGCCAACTTTGGTACTGAGATGCTTCATTTATCCGCCTGCGCAGCTATACGGGTGGAGACACAGGTGAGACGGAGGAGCAGAGAGCCCCTCCCCTCCCTGTCAAAACACCGTAGCGAGTTGCGGGTTAAAAATTCCGAAAAACTCTAAAGTTTCGCCGCATTTTGGAAAGGTAAACAGGAACAGAGCAAAATGAAACATATGCTATGAGATTTGTGCCGCAAAAAACAGGCATTCCAGCAATTAGTCGAAGCCACGCATTGCGTATGGAATTAACTTGCTGCTGCAGCTCTTTCAGTTCAGTCCGACTGAAAAAAAGGTGTGTGAGGGGAAGACAGTGACATAACAGAAAGTTCAGAGGTAAGCAATAAATACCAGTAATAATAGTAAATGCACTTATATGCCACAAAACCATGGTTTGTATCTATTTTTTATTTAAAAAATGTTTAATACTTTGTTATTTTCTCTCAGATTTATACATTGTACATGTAATTTATACATACATACATATATATTTATATGTATGTATATTTATATATACATACATGTAATTTATTAGAGTACTCTACTCGATTAATCGAAAAAAGATTCGATAGAGTACTCGATTACAAAAATATTCGATAGCTGCAGCCCTACTTGTGACCCAAATGAAAATGTGCAGGTTTGTTGAAGCTCAGACTTAAACCACTGAGTACACTGGCAAAGTGCAGCTGAAAACATTTAATACCTGATTATGTGCAAGCTGTGGTTTTAATGAAAGCATTCTGTCAGCTGGCTCCAGGGCAGCTGTGGCTACATTGTAGCTTATCACCATCAATGTGTGAATGTGTGTAGTATAAATCACTTTTACATTCCTTAACTTTAAAAATTCACTATACAAGTATAAAAATGATATGCATTTTACAGGGATCTCAGATTTAATGTGTTCTGTTGTCACTGTACTATGCCTTTGTAGGTCATTGTGCACCTTGGAATGCTTTTTAATATTTATTCATCACTAGCCTCATAGCTTAATGGACTTAGTCATGTTTTGACAAAATTGTGACATCTATAATAATAATAATGCATCAGTTTTATATAGCCCTTTTCTAGGTCACTCAAAGACGCTTTACAGAGTTGCATTATTCATTCACACAGTCATTCTCACCGGTGGTGGTAAACTACGACTAATGTCTGTAGCCACAGCTGCCCTGGGGCAGACTGACAGAAGCGAGGCTGCCATTCTGCGCCATCGGCCCTTCTGACCACCACCAACATTCACACACAGTCACACAGGCAAGTTGGGTGAAGTGTCTTGCCCAAGGACACAACGACAATCTAACCCAGCCAGAGCTGGGGATCGAACCGGTGACCCTCTGGTTACCAGACCGGCCACTCTCCCAACTGAGCTAATGCCGCCCCATCTACGTGGTTCTACTATCCTAACACTGCTCATTTACTGTGCATACTCATTCTAAGAACCTTTAAATATTACATAGGATGTTATTCTATAAAGCTAAAAAAAAAATTTTGTTTCATGCAAATGATTTACTAAATGATTTTATTCCCCCAGAACATGGAGCTATGTGGAACTGACTGGGAGATGTTTGATGCTGTGAGTGAGGAACCATACGGAGTTCAAGTCCCGGAAATTGAGGTCCCTCTGAATGTGGATATTATGGAAACTGTACAGGCCATGATAAATCCACTGGCATCATCTGAATCTTTGGGCAGAGACATTAACATAACAATGGTTCAGAGGGTTAAACGAGACATGCCTGACATGTAACAAGACATGACAAAACCATTGAATGGTATAACTATTTGAAGGCAGTCTTCTTTTGAAAGAAAAAAAAGGCTTGCTCTGAAATTGATGAGACATAAGCCCCAAACATTTTTTTTAATTGGAAAACCATATCCCAAAAAATTACAATTACAGTCTAAATATAACATTTTAAACGAAACATGCCTGTTTGTAGACAGAATGGTAACATGTAGGTAAAACAAAACTTTTGAAGAAACCTTTACCAGAAGAACAATTACCGGTAGTTGTTAGCAGTAGAAACACATTTGGACTTAAAAAATGGAGGTTGTATCAGAAAATACAAAATAAAACTTGTTTTGGAATGTTGCTGTGAGTTGGTGATTTCTTTTGCTTAGACTGAGTGGTTACACCCTGTCAAAGGTTTGTCCATGGCATATGACAAGGGTCAAAATATTTTTGGATTCCCTGTATGTTTTAAGGTGAGCTGAGGGGAAGTGATGGTACGACTGCAGGCGCTTACAGTTGGAAAACAAACTGTGTGTTGAGAGTCACAATCATGATGGAATTTTATAATGATAACAAACGCTTGTGTCGTTGACCTGTCATCCACTGCATGATGAGTCCAACAGGCGAGCCTTCAGGAGTAATGCTGCTGTTGCTGGGTCCCTCGTGTTCTTAATGATGAAAATGCAACAATGTAAATAGGAATTTAAAAAACTACATTCTGTTACAGATTACACAAAATGCACAAATCAAATTGACAGTACATACATACACATCCATCAACATAGTAATTCTTCCAAAAGGCATTTATGCTTAATTAAAAGCTGTCTAAGAATATACCTCATCATCTTCCATTGGGACAAATAGTGGCATGCAAAGGTCTTTATGGGTCCTCATGACGTTTGGTAGGTCATACAGCTGCAGGCCTTTTCTGAGCTGGTCGAGCATCGAGTGAAGGACAATTGATCTAATGGATAAAATGTGTTTTCAAGATACTACTTTTGTGTTTAACTTGTTGCAAGTACAGAGAAAATAAAACATACAGAGGTACTTAAAAGTTATTATTTGATGCTAAGTTTTACAACATGGATTGCCTGAAAAAAATGTCAAGTAACCCATGTTTTAGACATGTCCAAAGAAGTTGCCTAGTATAAGTCTCAAATTCTCATAGAACACACAATATCATCCAAATACCTTATCATGCTGTCCCTTTTCTCCATAGACACAATGCCTGTGTAACCACAGGTCACAATATCATCAACCAGGTCACAGATGTTGTCCTTACTGGTGGTGTTTATCTGAAATTGTCAAATTAAATTAAGTTGCGTCTTTGTTCTCAACAAGCAACAAACCCAAAGAATGTGGAAGCCATACCATAATGAGGTTAATCCAATTATAGTCTTTGATAACATTGTATTTACCCTCTCAATAAGCTGTGACAGTTCAAGATCTGTTACATCACTGGCAGACACTTGAATACTATCAGCGTCACCGGAGCAGAGATATCTGAAGCACCACTCCCGGATGAAGTTTGGGGAAGGTCCGCCTTGTGCCACACTAGCTGCCATGATCTCTCCCACACTCCTGACAAAAACCTGAAGATATTTACAATGACATAAAGCAGGCTTAAGTAGTAATGAAATTAATATTTTAAAATAAAACATACAAGAGGATTTTCACAACACACCTGAAATAGTTAGAGTCCAAACTGCTGAGACAATAAAGAGGATTCTTTCCTTTCTTATCTGACCCTCCAACAAAGAGTCTGTTTTCGACCTCTGCCAGCATTTCTTCAAAACAGAGAAATGCAGAGACTTAAAAGATCTATTCTAATTTTTTCAAAACTTGCATTTGAACATACTACAGGCCTACTGTTGAAAGTGCGTGAAGTGCATCTGATCTGACAAATACAAACCAGATGGAGAGGAATTATATGCACATTGGAATTTGACAAAAAGTCTTATAACTAAAGATATTTTATTTTCTCTAAGGGAAAATTGTCTTGGACTACAGGGCTGGCTTTATACAGTAAAAACACATACAATACTCATACACTCCAACTGGTGAAATAAACATAAATAAAGCCTCCACCTCGTAAGTATGACAATAAAACACCAAAATCAGTGCTGTTACACAGCCCCTATGGCCTTAGAAGCAATTAAAACTATGTTTTATGGAGTATGGCACAAATGAGTTCTTAGTGATTCAACATGCAGTACAGAGCTCTGTAGCATGTGCCGGCTGGTAACAGTTGATATTTAGGATTAAGAACAAGGCTTAGCAAAATGTATGTGCTTGTCTGAACACAGACTGCTCATAGATGGCCTGCAGGGGGAGCTGTCCAGACCTTCCCATCACCTTCATGGCAGTGTGCAGACCTACCTTTTTATCATTTCTCCTGCAACTGGCATTTGAAGAATGTGATGTGCACAATTTTTTATCTTATTGTGAAATTTAATTTTAAAAATTGTACCTGTGAGGAATTCTCTACTAAGGGCACCAGTATCGATGCCTGCCTCACCAAAGAATGTGACATTAAGTCTACATTTGGACGATGTCTTCTTCTGCCGTTGCCATTGTTGCAGGCCTCTGCTGAAGAGATCACGTTGCGAAACACAGATGGAAAATGAGTTTGCTTCATTTACTTGACTAGTGATCCAATCCAATATTTCCTCTGTACTGAAATTATAAACAAAAGATAATAACTTAATATGCAACATCTGAATTTTTATTTACCAATTTATTTCATGTTAAACATAACACATTAGAATAAAAAACAAATTTAGAAACGGGTATACTGAGGTTATATTTCTGTTTCTGTTCATTCATTTCGCTGACGCTTTTATCCAAAGTGACTTACATTTTATATACTCCTATCAGGCATGTTGTGATCTGTGGGGGAAACCAGAGTACCTGGAGAAACCCCACGCATGCGTGGGGAGAACATGCTACTTCATGGAGAAAGGCTGTAGTGGGATTTGAACCTGCAACTTTCTTGCCGTAACAGTGCTAACAATTGCGCTACTATTGCCGCCCACAACTGTAATTATTCCAGGTCATTGTTAGAGTTGCATTGCAATATCTAATATAATGGTCAAATTCTAAGGGATGAGAAGGGGACTCAAGCAAGTCAAGTGTAGCGTAATATAACCTGATTTTATTGTTATAATACGGACACACTTCTGCAAAGTTATTAGCTTAGTTTTGTCGGTTTTATTGCTAATCACTGTTAGCTACCTTCACTAACCTAACGGTTATGCAGGATATTTCAGGTTCTTTTGATTCAAAGGGAAGACCTACGTCCGTTATATTTGGAAGTTATAACCCAGAAGCAGACTTAGACTACAGTTATTTTATTAAAGAAACAGATTGAACGAACAGACAGATATGAGGTAGATGGTGCATCTTAAGAGATTCTTCTGATGTTATTAAGCTGAGAGTTAATGACGAGAGCCCGTGAGATATTATATATCTCTAGGGAGTCTGAGCTAGTTATGAGGGGAGCGGAGACTAAGTTGAAAGGAGTGTTATTTATCAAGAGCCTCGGTTTACCAGATCGGAGTTGGTACCTTGCTGAAACCGCTCCAAGATCGCCTCGGCGTGAGAGGTGGAGGCTCGTCTGTGTGATCGTTGGTCTGACGAGCCTCGGATTATCCCCGGGGCCGGGAGGCCGTTCCAAGGCACGGAAGCGTCTCAATGAGTCGGTCAGCGGCTCCATGATCGGCTGGTGGGAGAGGCTAGCATGTTCTTCCCCATGGCAGGTGAACAGAAGCAGACGGATGGTGTCTGGCTTCTTAGCCGGAGAAATGTCCTCGACTGCTTGGGGCTAGTACCCAAACGGGCAGTCGGCATCAAAGCCCACCGTGTAGCGGAGAAAACGGAGGCTGTTCTCTCGTTGTAGGTTGAACGAGAACTGCTGGCTTTCAGGCAGGAAGTCTGACAGTGGGAACTTTTGGACGCGTGGCCCAATGGGAAGGAGTTACCAAGTCACGTGGTTCTCGTCATTAAGGAACCCAGGAAATTTAGATGGATTATTAATATGCTTTAACCTTTTAGCAAAAGTAGGAACATAAAATAATACTGATGCAACATCAACATTCATTAATACTGGAAGAAAATGAATTAATCATATTAAGACATTTCTGGACAGTGGCTTAAAGGTAGTGTCTTTTTAGAATGAGACATCAAAGAGTCTTTGAGTTTAATTATTAACTAAAGAAAGTCTTCTGAGTCTTCCGACACGACCGGTCCTGGAAGGAATGTTGATTCAGGTTACAACATAATAAAAGAGTCATTTTAATCCAAGTTATTGGGAAAAAGATGAGTTATTGTATTGATGAACCAGGAGGTCAGAATTCAGAGATAGTAACGCCTTTGCCGGCGCTACACAAGATATGAGCAAAATATATCACATAGTGTGTTTTGGAGTAACACATTTTTTCTGTGATCAGACTCCAATATTTGCAAAACCTAACAGGGAAAAAAATTATTTCAAATCTACAAGTTCTGTCTTGCATTCCTTGATGTGTACTGTTAGAATCTGGAGTGGAATCATTTTATTGCAGGTCGTACACTGGGCTTTGGGCATGTTCTCAAACTCCTTTGCATCAGGCGGTAACGGCACTGTAGCAAGTTCTTCTTGTAATGGAGAAATGTTCCATTACCGCTCACTGCTTTTATCTGCTGGCCAGTGTATCCCTGTAAATCTGGAGGAATAACAACCAAGTTGCGCTGCCCACTCCCACCTAAAATAGAAAAATTATAGTTGATAAATATAACCTTGATATCAAAATGCACAAATAGAGTATTTGAAAATGACATTAAAGTGATAATATGCAACTTTTTCGTATTTAAAATTTTTTTTCCCTGAGTCAGTAGTCCCGTTTCCACTGTCGGAACTTCAGGGTAATTTTACCGTAACTTTGAGGCGTGCGACTGTTTCCATTATGCGGGCCGTTTCGAGAGGGCCGTCTTCAGGGACCAACGGAGTCCCTGATCAGGGGCAGGTACTCGGATCGGCCCGATAGATTCACGGAGTGGGAAATGTGGTTAACTTGTGCTGATTGGTTGTGGGATGAAGGAAATTGATGAAAGCAGACGGCGCCGAGATAAATGACCTGAGTGTTGTTGTCGGAGCTTGCAAAATGACCGTGTCTTCGAAGTTGGATTAGTACGTCATGAAGTATACTCAAACTGTTCAGCAGAGAAATACGCCGCAACCATCGCTTCTTTGTCCATTGTTGATCTATTTATTATTCTCCACTTCCTTGTCTGTTGGCGCCTTTACGCTTGTCAGTGACGTCGATGCTGACGTCTTACAAAAGTTCCGGAAAGGTGGGGGCTGTAATGGAAACGCAACAGCTGAGAGGACCGAGCCACAGGAATGTCCCGGTCACTTTCCCCCTCACAGAAATTACCCCGAAGTTCCGATAGTGGAAACGAGGCTAGTATGTGCTAATATGACCCTTTACAGCAGGGTTTCTCAACCCTGCTCCTCAAAGCCCCTCTCTGTCCTACATGTTTAGAGGTTTCCCTGCTCCTGCACACCTGATTCAAATGACTGAATTACCTGCTCAGCATGTCATCAAGTTCTGCAGAGGCCTGTTAATTACTTGTTCATCTAAATCAGTTGTGTTGGAGCAGAGAAACTTCAAAAACATGTAGGACAGGGAGCCATGAGGAGCAGGGTTGAGAAACCCTGCTTTACAGGGTTAATGAAAAGTCACTTAGCCCCATCTGGTGATTAGATCCGGAATACCACGATTGCGAAATCTCCGTCGTCGTCACGGTACCCAGGAAGTCACGTGTCTCATGAGGGTTAGGCTAACCCAATGTGGCTAGCTTAGGGTGACCATATTTTGATTTTTGAAAAAGAGGACACTTGGTTCATTTGTGAAACATTTTGATAGTGTTTAGTTAAGTAGTTGTAATTCAACTGTTACTAGTCATGATGTCATTTTAAATGGACTATTTCAGGCTAAACAGCTTTATGGATAGGAGGAATTAAATAAGTGACATCAACTATTTGAAAACTCATTCACTATTAAGAATTCAGTTACCTATTGTGTTTATCTAGTTAATTTTTATTAAAGTGCCCATGACATCGTTTTCCGTGTTTTCTGACTTATCTATCATGTTGCAATGTTGAGTTCTCACCTTAAACCTGCCAGAAAGAGCAAAAAACGGCGTCCATCGGTCTCCTAGTCCAGCCAGTGAGAAGCTTCAAGATTTCAGACCCAGGTTTCAAACCGTTTTTTTCACTCCAGCCCGCTATGAGGTCATAGTGATCCGGACTTGCTTATATGGTAAATCCTCCTCCCACATGCACGTTCACGACAACTGGAGCGAGGCAGTGCCGCCGCCATTGCCCATAGACCGTGTAGTGTTTAGTTTCAGTTTCGTTTCTCTTTCACCGCGACGACACTGCCCCCTGCTGCAGCAGAAGTGTCAGGCTGCCAAATAAGGAGAAACCCAGCAGAACCGGAAGGCGGCGCTTTCTTCTGATCTCTGAGTTGCTCGTTAGGAAATAATTACAGCGTATTTTGAGTTATAATGGTGCAACGCTAATCTAGAGGCATCAAAGATTACACCTGTTTAATATAAAGTGATTTAAATATGGAGTCACAGGCACTTTAAGAAAAACAGATTTGATCAGAATAAATAACAGGTTATGATCTCTGTTTTACTGATGATCTTTAATGCTGGTTACTGTAAAATAAACAATGGTAAATGTTACATGTCGATCCCCAAATTAAGTACTTATGTACTTATTTTATTTAGGTGCATTTACTTTTTTATTAGAGACCATAGATGTGATTATTTGTGGGGGACTTACCTCATCTGGTCATTCAGTTCTTATTATTCCTGCTGTGCCTCCCCAGTCTGGCCCTAGAGTAACTCTCCGGTTCTGGTCTGAGTCTACTGGGGTTCGGTTCTCTGGTCCAGGAAGGAGGAGGAGAGCTTCAGAGGATCAGGTGCAGCGCTGACTGGTTACAGCGTGAACTCCTGAGCTGCTCTGCTCTGGACCGAAGCTTTAAAAACAAAACAAAATCACTTTTCTTTTTTCACGCCAGTCCGTCATCTTTATTGACAACCCGCCTGTCAATCACTTTGATCATTTTTTTTTACCGGAGCAGTGTAACCAGGAAAACATGGAGTGGATTTCAGCGATCTGTGCAATTTCTAATGAACCAGGTGGAATGGATTTCTTTGAAAACGGCCTATTTCCAGTGAAAAGCTATAAAACCCGGACATTTTCATTGATCTCAGAAAAAACCCCGGATGCTCCGGACAGCACGTGAAAAGTGGACATGTCCGGGGAAAAGAGGATGTTTGGTCACCCTAGGCTAGCTGTTTTGCTAGTGCTGGAGAGTTTTTAGCTCATGATTCCTGATTTTTTTCCATCTCTCCCTGCTTGAACACAGCTGATTTCTTTGAAGGAGTAAATAACCGCTCCTGTAGAAAACTATGAAGGCTGAGGAGACATTTCAACACTAATGGTGCATTCGATTTGTCCTCGGAGGTCGGAACTGGGAATGACGTCACACCCGAGTTAAGCGTTCTGTTTGCAAAGTCGGAAAAATCGGGAAACCAAAGTATAAAGTAATTTACGGTTGTATTTCTTTACGTGTTTGGTTCACACACAAACACATTGCCATTGTTGACTTTGTTAGCAGCACACATCCCAAACATTGTTTTAGACTTTAATTAATTCACTCATGCAAACACTCTGAATTTGTTTAGTCAGAAGATACAAAGCACTACATGTAATTCTGAACTTAAATACATCCAAACAAGCAGATCTTGCAAAATAAACGTGTTTTCATGGCATTTTAACTGTTCTTGTGAGGAGTCGCCATCTTTTTTTCCCGAAGTTGGGACGCAAAAAAATCTCCGACTTTCCGAGTGGGAAGTCCGACTTCGGGGGGCGTTCTAGTTGGTTTTTCCCACTCGGAATTTCCGACTTCTGAGTACAAATCGAACGCACCATTAGATTTAGGTGTTTAGAAGCTGAAACAATCTGCTAACTTTTTAATGGCAGTGATTTAAAACGGACACCAGAGGGAGCACAAAACAAGCAAAACTGCATATTATCACTTTAATTCAGTGTAGACATCCCAGTGGACTTGTGTAGCATCCATCCACCACAGATATTTGCCAGTCTTGGATACGCATTAACCAGCAAATCTGAAATCTTAAAGAGACTAAAGTATGGTTAAAGCTTTATTGCAATGACTTATATTTATGAACCACTGTGTCTTTCATCATGCCAATATTCATTAAATCATGCATGAAGATGAGTATTTTTTTTTATCTTTGGACATGACTTTCTTGACACAAGGGAGTAGATGCATGGTAGCATACCTCTGAACAGGTCATGTTTTCAGATATGGTTAGGGAGCGTTTTCCAAGACCAGCCAGCATGAGTGGCAGTTCATCTTCTCCTTTTGGTGTTTTTTGATGCAGCTTTTCAAGAAGGAAGAAGCTCACCAAAAAACTCTTGACTTTTGTCTTATATGGAGCAAACCGCCATTTGCCTCTTGCCTCCTTCTGAAAAAATCCTGAAAATGACCTACAAGAGATGGCATAGCCTACTGTTATTCTCATGTTTTACATTCCATCAACAAAAAACAACCTAACTCAGAAGATGTGAACATTATCAATAACTATGAATTTGTTTGGTTGTTGTCTGATGCTCCAGAAAATAATGTAAGACAAATGATCTGTGTATCCTCCTACCGCGTCATTTCTTGTTGCACTGACTGTCCAGGACCGATGTGCTGAGATCTCATTTGTTGATAAACTGCTGTTTAACATTGACACCAGGTCTTGTGCTGTGTTTATGAGGTCTCTTAATTGCACCTGAGTGAGATAAAAACAGTTCAATAGCACGTGTTACAGACATGGATAGTTTTTACTATAATGTCTTAAAAGTCTGAGGTGGGGTCTGCATCTATACCAAAGAGTCTGGTCTGCTCCAGAGAGGACTCTTGTGCACATGATCGGTTGCAAATGACTGCAGCAAAATATTTGTAATTATTACATGACTATTAAATGCTGTCGACTGCTGCATACAATATGGTCTGTTAATTCTGTAAACATAAGTATAACACTGCTCTGATCAGAGGAGTAGAAGGGAGAGGAGGTGAATGAGGATACATTATTTTACTTTCGGTTTATTTGTACCTTAATTACCCAGAATCAGAATAATAGTAATGATTAAATAAATAATTCGTTACTTGATAAGAGTGAGATGGGAGGCTCTGATTGATTCAGTTTTGTCTCCAAGTACCACGACACAAACGCGCCCTTTAACTCATAGTCTCTTGTTTAAGACAGAGAGGAGACTACATAAATATACACATCATCATATCATTTATGATAAGTAACGTTAGCCATCGCTGCCTGGACAGATTTATCACTGGCTTCATTTAAAAAAATAAAAAAGCACGCGCTGAGGGGTTGTTGACGATGGACAGATTATTACACTGATTTATGCATCGATAGAAATCATATTTTGATCAACATGTCGCAATAAATATTTCATATTTCGCAGGTCAGTGCTAATGAATTAGCACAATCCAAGCCCCAAAGTCATCAGCAAACTCCTAATGATGCTAAGAAATGACCATAATAAAACTTGCTGGATAATGGATTTCTTTGGCGTTCACCAACCGATGTTTCAGCTCACGTCACAAAGGCACTGTGACACAAACGCGCCTCATAACATAAAATGTTTTATTTGTGGCAGAGACGACTACATTGTGTACAGATCGTAACGTCACATACAGCGTTAGCCACTGGTACATGGATTGATTTAGCCACGGCGTCGTCATTTTTTTAAAAAAGCGCACAGCCGACAGGAGGGTTAGCAATTTATACATCGATAAAAGTCGTATTTTGATCAATATTGTGTCTCAAAATAAATATTTCACTTCTTGAAGGCCAGGGCTAATTATTTAGCTCAAGCCAGGTCCTTCATACTAACCCCAAGTTAGCCTCAACCACATGTCTTTAGCTGCAAACTATAGCAGTAAATCCAACTACTGTATGTTATTTAAGACATTACTTTAAAATATAAATAAATACTGAATGCACACATATTGTTGCCTTTACCTGAGATGCTTCACCTGAACCAGTAGCTCCACCCGGTGCACAACGCTCGTCAGCCATCTTTGAATGTGGAGCGAGATGTGTTTGGCAGAATTGGGGTTTGATTAGTCATCCTGGTGACGTCATTTCTGCTGTTTTTGATTCGTATCCAGAGTTGAAATCGTGTCCACAGACAAAGTTATTTCACATCCAATTTTTGGATACAAAATTTTTTTGACATTAGACATTTGGGTACAAATTTTTTTTGACAGACAATCTGTGAATACGAATTAAAAAAAAAAAAATTTTTATAACTCAATATTTATTATTTTCCAAAACACAAAACAATAACAACATACAGTGCGCAGAACTTAAAGTGTCAGCAGTATTCCTATTTTTCCTCTTTGAAGCATCCATTTCTGTCCATTAATTGGTGGTGTCCTCTTGAGCATAAAACGTTTTCCATTTCTCCCATTTAGCATCTAGCTCCACTTGTTTCAGCCTCAGTTTATAAGTAATTTTTTCCACACCATAGATCTCCTTCAGGACCTCCTCCCAGTTCTTTAGCATCGGTGGTTCTTCTCTCCTCCATTTCCTTGTTATCCCTTTCTTAGCAGCTGCCAATAAGATTTTGACCAAGTACCAGTCATCATGGTGTATGTCTTCATTTGTCAAGTTACCTAAGTAATACGAATGTGTGAATACGAATACGAATGGATACGTGTGAATACGAATTTTAAACTATTAGTCTTCGGGGAGCCTTCCGGGAGTTTCACAGATTTGTGCGTACTTGGTGTGTTTAAATGCTGGTGGAAAGCTGGGTCATTTGAATTTTTTTCGAAGTTTAGTGGTTTTTCCCTCAATACTTGTTACTTGCTTCTTCCTTGAAGCTTAAGTAGATACAGATTCTTATGTTATAACTAATGGGTGCTGAGACATTCTTTTGTCCACAGAAAAATGTCTTTGCCACTCCGACACAAGTATTGAGGGAAAAACCACTAGACTTTGAAGAAAATTCAAATGACCCAGCCTTCCACCAGCATTTAAACACACCATGTACGCACAGATCTGTGAGGCTCCCGGAAACGCGAAATGAGTCTCAAAACCTTTCGAACACGATAAACTTAATTTTATTTTGCATTCATAACTTCTAGATATGTGTGTGTGTGTGTGCATTTGAAAACACATTTGCAAGTACTGGAAGTTACACACGAAACCTTTTTTACAGTTTACAAATCATGTTGTACAGCTACAACTACCTAAAGCTACACAAACAGGTTTACACAAATGACAAATCAAGTAGTACACACACAGATATATTGGGTCTATTTAACCCTCATTCTTGAACCTGTTAAGGTTTCTGAGACTTCGACCCCTGATTGCTCGTCATGAACCGTGACTGTGGAGATTGATGCTTTGTAGCATCTCGAGTCACAGCTCCAGAGCTGACTTTTAGTTCCAGTTCACGAGATTTGACTTGTAAAGCCAGAATGTGTTCACTTCATCAGTGACCTCAGCAATAACACAAGTGATGGTGTATAACATGTGCATGTGTTTCAGGTCTCTCTGCAGATGTTCAGATGGTGCTGATTAAGGAAGAACCTCTTGAAGAAGAATGGAGACCTGGTGTGGACCAGCAGGACCCAGAACCCCTCACCATAAAGGAGGAACAGGAAGAGGTGAAGACCAGCCTGGATGGAGAGCAGCTCAACATGAAGGAGGAACAGGAGGAGGTGAAGACCAGCCTGGATGGAGAGCAGCTCAACATGAAGGAGGAACAGGAGGAGGTGAGGACCAGCCTGGATGGAGAGCAGCTCAACATGAAGGAGACTGATCCCACCAGCTGTTCATTCACTCCAGTTCCTTTGAAGAGTGAGGATAATGAAGAGAAACCTCTGTTCTCACAGCTTCATCAGCACCAAATGAAAGATGGAGATCTTCCAAGCAGCAGCTCAGCTGATCAGATGACAGCAGCAACTGGTGGAGAGGACTTTGGAGGAGAAGAAACTCCCAGAAACCCAGATGGAAACACTGATGAAGAGGATTCCAGCTCTTCAGAGACTGAAGACAGTCAGGATGATGAAGATGATTCCAGCTCTTCAGACACTGAGAACACTGAGGATGATGAAGATACTGATGAAGAGGATTCCAGCTCTTCAGAGACTGGTGACAGTGAGGATGATGAAGATACTGATGAAGATGATTCCAGCTCTTCAGAGACTGGTGACAGTGAGGATGATGAAGATACTGATGAAGAGGATTCCAGCTCTTCAGAGACTGAAGACACTGAGGATGATGAAGATACTGATGAAGATGATTCCAGCTCTTCAGAGACTGAAGACAGTGAGGATGATGAAGATGTGAAGAGTTGTGACTCTCAGCTGAAACACTTGTCAGACTCTGGGTCAACAGCTGAAGACAGTGACAGTTACTGGACTCCTGAGTCAATTGTAAACACTGTCAACAAATGTGTTAGCTGCTCTGAGTGTGGTAAGCAGTTTGTTAATAAGCGCTCACTTCAGGTACACATGACATGGCATTCAAGAGTCAGGTCTTCAAGTTTCAAGGTTCAGAAGAAATGTGTTGGAGTGGAGAACAATGTAGACTCACGCAGGAAGGTCCAGACAAGAATAAAACTATTTAGTTGTGTTCACTGTGGTAAAATATTTACCTCTGAAGGTAATCTAAAGGCACACATGATGCATAAACCATTTTGTTGTGATGTTTGGGAAAAAAAGTTTGATGAAAAAACTAACTTAGGCAGACAAATGAAAACTCCGACAGTACGACAATTATTTGCTTGTCGTGTTTGTGAAAAAAAGTTTACTATAAAGGGCAACTTAAAAAAACACATGAGAATTCACACAGGAGAGAAACCTTTTCGTTGTGATGTTTGTGACGAAAGGTTCATGAGAAAAGATTATTTACAATGTCACATTAGAATTCATACAGAAGAAAAACCATTTGGTTGTGATGTTTGTGAGAAAAGGTTTAGAGTGAAGTATAATTTAATCACACACATGAGAATACACACAGGACAGAAACCATTTACTTGTGATGTTTGTGGAAAAAAGTTTAGATTAAAGACTAGTTTAAACTCACACTTGAGAATACACACTAGACAAAAACCATTTACAGGGTGCAGCAAGTCGACCACAAAATAAGTTGTAAGACGCGGACAGCAGTTAGCTGACTAGTTACTTTAACCAACAACTTAATGTCCTCAGTCCACCGCAGACAACAGGTTTAGCTGCTCTGGTGTCTAAACGTATAGCGAGTGACTTCCTGTAGCATTATTGTAATAACCTGCAGATGACTGTAAAGTTCAGCTTGGCTTTCAGAATTCATTGGAATTTGTTCTGATGGTGCAAACTGTCCCAGAGTAATGGTAATGCATAAAAACACCTGTCAGAATGAGCTGGAATCACAAAGTTATCACTCAATTTTAAAGTAGTAAATGACGACATTACTGAGCCATGTGAATGATGTTTAATTCATTAGTCACCATTGTTAAGATTGCCTCAATATTGGAAAACATTTTTTGTGTATTACAGTGGGGCAAAAAAGTAGTTGGTCAGCCACCGATTGTGCAAGTTCTCCCACTTAAAATGATGGCAGAGGTCAGTAATTTTCATCATAGGTACACTTCAACTGTGAGAGACAGAATGTGAAAAAAAAATCCATGAATTCACATGGTAGGATTTTTAAAGAATTTATTTGTAAATTAGGGTGGAAAATAAGTATTTGGTCAATAACAAAAATTCAACTCAATACTTTGTAACATAACCTTTGTTGGCAATAACAGAGGTCAAACGATGACTATAGGTCTTTACCAGGTTTGCACACAGTAGCTGGTATTTTGGCCCATTCCTCCATGCAGATCTTCTCGAGAGCAGTGATGTTTTGGGGCTGTCGCCGAGCAACACGGACTTTCAACTCCCTCCACAGATTTTCTATGGGGTTGAGGTCTGGAGACTGGCTAGGCCACTCCAGGACTTTCAAATGCTTCTTACGGAGCCACTCCTTTGTTGCCCGGGCAGTGTGTTTGGGATCATTGTCATGTTGGAAGACCCAGCCACGTTTCATCTTCAAAGCTCTCACTGATGGAAGGAGGTTTTGGCTCAAAATCTCACGATACATGGCCCCATTCATTCTTTCCTTAACAC
>SSNR01000011.1:4661770-4679381 GCA_006937965.1 Callopanchax toddi
TTTTTTCACACCAAGCTGCTTGCCTATTGTAGATTCACTCTTCCCAGTCTGGTGCAGGTCTACAATTCTTTTCCTGGTGTCCTTCGAAAGCTCTTTGGTCTTGGCCATAGTGGAGTTTGGAGTCTGACTGTTTGAGGCTGTGGACAGGTGTCTTTTATACAGATAATGAGTTCAAACAGGTGCCATTAATACAGGTAACGAGTGGAGGACAGAAAAGCTTCTTAAAGAAGACGTTACAGGTCTGTGAGAGCCAGAGATTTTCCTTGTTTGAAGTGACCAAATACTTATTTTCCACCCTAATTTACAAATAAATTCTTTAAAAATCCTACCATGTGAATTCATGGATTTTTTTTTCACATTCTGTCTCTCACAGTTGAAGTGTACCTATGATGAAAATTACTGACCTCTGCCATCATTTTAAGTGGAAGAACTTGCACAATCGGTGGCTGACCAAATACTTTTTTGCCCCACTGTACATTGTTCTGGGGGAAAATGTACTTTTTTTTGTTCAAGATTTCACATTTGATTTTTTTTCTAGCTTCTTTTATCCATTTATGGTGAAAACATTATTTAGGGTCATTATTATTTATTCTTTTGTATCATTACAGTTTGTACAATATCTAAAAGTATGAAAAAGTTACTTAGTGAGACTTTAAATGAGATTTGAAACATTTATCTTTTTTGTTAATCTAAGAACTATTTGTATTTTCTAAAGTACTTGATGTGGTCATAGTATCAGGCCTCTAGGATTCTTCTCCATTTGTCAAGTGTTTGTTTATTCTGTAGCTTTTGAACTGAATCCTTTTTTGTATGTTGAATAAAACTAGAGAATAAACTTCATTGACATGATATCGACCTAACAACTGAAACCAATATGACCAATACTCCTAAAGCTGCCGCTCGGAGCATTTTGAATACAAAGATGTCTGACAGAGATTACAAAGACACAGGTTGCTAAAAATAAACTTTTAAATTAAACTTAAACACTGTGTTTTCTAGAAGCTGCTGCTGATCTAGCCTAAACAGAACTGAAATATTTACTAATAAAATGAGCCTAGTTGATGTCATTTCCTCTCTAATGTGAGCTCCTGCTCAGTGGTCCCTCACTATTTTTCTGTTCACCTTTCGCAGCCTTGCTTTTTGCAGAATTTTTTGTGTGCACTTTTGCATGTTTTTAATTTTATTACGCATTGTGTTCTGCATTCTTTAGGTGAGAATTACAGAGCAGCTCAGCTTCTCAGCAGGCAAAAACTGTGCTGCGGGCTCCATACCTCGACAAAACACACAAGTGTCTGGGCTGGATCTTTTAGACGCGATCAATACATCAGTTAGATTATTTATTCTGATGGTCCGGTGTTTAAACAAGAGAGAAAGTGTGAAAATGTTCATTCTTGTCTGAGAAAAATGTATAAATTGTGTAGTGAGGGGTTTTACAAGCTTTAAACATCTGGAGTAATTGTAAAAAATAATAATAATGCTGACTACTTTGCAGATTTTGCCTATTTATTTATTTTTATTTAACCAGGAAAGACTCAAGATTAAAAATCTCTTTTACAAGAGTGTCCTGACCAAGACAGGCAGCAGCTCAACCAGTAACAATGACCAACACACAGACAGAAAACAGTTTCTACATCACAGAAAACAAATGTACACTAAGGTAATCAGCAGAACAAACAGCAGAGTCAATAACAGAAATCACAGATCAGAGCATTTTCCAGATGTCTGAATATCTAAAGCATTTAAAGCCAGTTTAAACTCTTTCACTGAGACCAGTTCCTTCAGGTTCACCTGGTTTTGGAGCTGATTCCATGAATGAGGAGCAGAATATCTGAAAGCTTTTTTCCCAAACTCAGTGCGAACCCTTGCTACATTTAATAGGAACAAGTCATGTGAACGCATACAGTAGCCTCCTGTTGTCTTTTGGAAGATGTAGTTCTATAGATATGATGGGAGGAAACCAAGAATAGTTTTGTAAATTAAAACATGTGGCAGATGAAGCAGTTTGCTGGCTTCAGTGCCTGCTGCGCAGCTGTACCTGCTTAGGAATAATGGCTTGTCAGCCAATCACCAAGAAGCCGCCTTGTATTAAAGGTTCAGCTGATCAGAGTGATTCAGACTCACCAGTGTGGAAGTCCCTTGTGTGCCTAATCTGCTACCCTTGTGGTTGGGAGTGAGTTTGGCCATGTAAGAGGCCCAGGACCAGCTTTAAAGAGCTTCCTGGAGCAAATACACAGTGTGACCAGAGGGGCTGCTGTTTTGCCGGGAATTTGTTTGTTTCTTACTTTGATCGCATCAGAGGAGCAGGGTTGATGTGGGACCACACAAGAGGTTGGTTCTCTGGGGTGGAATGAACTGGGAACTCCAGCCCATCAGAGGTACTGCTTGTGGGGCTTACTATGCCCAGTGCCAGTTGAACTGGGATGGTCACGTGGCTCAGCTGAACTGGGACTTGCAGCTGCTACGGGTTTGACCCCAAACTGTGAACACCGATTTGATGGATATGGACGGGGCGAACGTTGGAGCGCCGTACATCGGAGGAGAGTGATGGTTGGCCCCCCGTTGCCAGATTTCATGTGTTTTCTGTGTTGTGTGCGTGTGAAAACATTTTTGTAAATAAATTGGTGTAATGTTTGGACACCACTACTCTGTCTCCTTGGGTGATAATGAGTCTTTGTGCTCTCCTTAGTAACATCTCATCTTGCCACACATGCCAATGGTTTAATCTGCAACAGGACAGAGCAGACCATCCAACATGAGAATACAATGTACAGTGATGAGTCAGAGTTTAAAGGTTTATGAACCTCAGAGCTCATGACTGTATCTAGAGTATGTAGACATTGTGAGGAGGCATGCATGTAAATGACATCACCATAGTCCAATGACACAAAAGAAGCATAAACAAGCCGTTTTTTAGCCTCAAATGAAAGACAAGACTTAATTCTGAAAAAGAAACCCAGTTTTAACACTAACTCAATGATTGACCCCTGCAGAGTGGTGACTGGTGGAAGATTGGTAGATTTTGAGTTGGAGAACATCATAACTTGTTTTATTAGCATTTAAAACTCATTTAGAGTTGCACAGAGTGTGTTGAACAGTATTACGTAAATGATTGTTGGAGCTGAGAAAGAGCCTGATGAGGTGTAGATGCAACTGAGTACATCAGTGTCATCGGCATAGAAATGGAAGTTAGTGTTTGACACTCCTTTGTCCAGATTGTTGATATATAGAATAAATAGGGGTGGCCCCAGAACCGATCGCTGAAGAACGCCTTTGGCTACATGAAGGAAGCTGGAAGTGACGCCTCCTGCTGTCACACTCTGAAGTCTGTTCGACAGATAGTTTTCAAACCACCCAGAATGAAAGTTCTGATTTCAGTGACCAATGTTCTACAGATGATCATCACCCTAACATTAGAGTGACCATATTTAGATTTTTGAAAAAGAGGACACTTGGACCAGTCATGAAACAGTTTGATAATTAAAGAAGACTTTCCTATATAAAGTATGTGTCTTTGTGTGGTTATTAAATATAGTTAAATAACATTCAGAAAGTAATCCAAAAAGGGTTTTTAAATAAAGGCAACTGGACATTTTTTTGTTCTTTTAAAACATTTCACTTCTCATCCAAGCAGCTTTATCAATTCTGTCTGTAGTAGGGGAGAGGGACGCTTATAAACTGTGGTCCCTCTTCCCTACTACAGAGAGAATTGACAAAGCTGCTCGGATCTGGGCCCCCTGGTGTGGTCGGGCCTCTGCTGGGGCTGGTTCTCTTGGGAGCACTGCACAGTCTTTTCCTCTCCGCACACTGCCAGTCCTTTGCTCCCCCTTGCTCCTGGCCCAAGGAGCGGGCACCAGGCGGACCACTGTGCCTCGTGGGGAGTTGCTCGTCATCATGGTTGCAGACAAAGGAGCCCCCAGTCCCAAGTGGTAGTCCTTCCTCAGCCTGGGGTAAGGCTGAGAATAAAATGAAATCATTTCAAATGTTTGGACCAACAGCACCACCAACTGGTTGTTGTGTCAAAGTGACTCTGTAATATCACATAGGGTTGAATAAAATATCCATTACATCCCACATCTTTAAAGGAGCAACAGAAGCTAATGATGTCGCATTGAAACCAGTGGTTGCGTTAACGGAACATTTTCTGTCAGTTATCCTTTTTTTAAAACTTTGACGGACAAATCGTAAGGCCATCCGTCATTTTGACAGATTAAAATTCACACACCTGTGTGTGTGTGCATGTCTGACCACGCAGAGTGGGGTGAACAGTGAGCAGCAGCTGTGTGTAATGACGGGATCTCACCTCGCCTTCTTCCGCTTATCTGGGTCCAGGTAGCAGGCGTCGGACGGGCAGCAGCATCCCAAGTAGGAAATCCCGCCCACTCCCCAGCCACCTCCACCAGCCGACAGACCAGAACCACATCAACTGGTTCCTCTCGATATGGAGGAGCAGTGGTTCTACTCCGTGTCTCTCCTGAATATCCAATCTCCTCACCCCATCTCTAGGGCGAGCCCGTCCACCCTGCAGAGGAAAATCCACTATCTCCTTCTTTCAGCCACGACAGACCAGTTCAGCGTCCATAACTGCAGACGCTGCCCTAATCCACCTGTCTGTACAGCAGTGTTGGGCAAGTTGCTTCAAAGCTGTAATGTATTATTTATTACTTGTTACTGTCATTTTAAAGTAATTTGTTACATTAAAATATTAGTATTTTAAATGTAAGGCATTACACTGCTTTTGCATTACTTTTAATCTCATCAAAATAACTGTAAATATGGATTTGACCATAAATGTAGCTCATTCCACATCCAGTGGAAGGTGATGTGATGGATACATGTAGAGATACCATCCATCCCTCAAAATGACGGACAAAAATATGTAGCACAACCTCTGATTGAAACTGACACATTATCAACAAGATCATCAGGTAGTGAAGAAGTCAGCTTTAGGTCGCTGTCTTCTGTCACCTTGCTCTGTGGGACTGAAGAAAAGAAGAATGGAGGAGATTCTTCAACTTTAGTTCCAGCATCCTCTGATCAGCATCCACTGAAATGAAGCTGAGTAACCAGTTGACTCTAATAGATTACTACATGAAATACTTAGGCCTCACTGTCAATGTGGACATGGATATTAACATCTCCTACTTTAATCACTTGATTAGTTTTCAATAAGAAGTCGATAAAAAGTCCAAATCTTCAGAGCAGAAGTCAGAATCAGGACCAGGTGGAGGATAAACAACAACAAATACAAGAGTTTGTTCTGATTTCCACTTTAGATGAGAGGAACTGAAGGTCAAAGAATTCATATGAACACAAAAACAGGAAGTTTATCATCAGTTTATTCAACATTCAGATCAAAATCTACTAAACAGATCAACAACTGACTAATCAACAAGAATCCTACATTTCTAGATCTGATACTACGAACACAAAGTTCTCTGGAAAATGAAAATACTTTCTAAATTTAGAAAAAGGATAAAAATTAAAAATGTCACTTAATTAGGAGTTGACTTCAAAACAAATACATTTTTAAAAATCCTTGTTTGAATGTAATCAACAATCTGTTTCAGTTGTTATATTTATGTTCATTTATAAACTTCTACAACTATTAAAACAAAGTAATTGAATTCATTTGAATCAGAATAAAATGAAGTGAAATCTATTTGTGTCCATTTCATTTTCTAATAGATCAGATGAAATGTTTTCTTTAAAGGTTTTTCACTTATTCAATATTTTAAATCTTTGTGACATTTCATCTTTAGCTGCTACAACAGTTCTCCGTTCAGACCTGTCTGGTTGTACAGTCAGTGTATTCTGAGTCAGGTTTTCACTAACAAAACATCAATTCTCAGGAAAACACAACAAACCCCACACTACAAATACTATTTAACTACAAACTTTTTTTGAACCATGCAGTTTCTAATCTGTGAACCTTCATGTGGATCTTCAGGAGTTCTACAAATATTTTCGGGTCACTTTCTGTGAAAAGTTCATTAAGTCAGGGCAGATCCACCCTGTCATGATGCTTAGCAAAAATTTCAAAAAGTCATAATCCATCAGCTTTAGAAAGGTCAATATAAAACCGTTAATATTTGTGTTATGTTCTATGTGGCAAAATGTTAACTAATTATCTTCTTAGGGAAAATCTTACCACTTTAAACCATGAATTTAATATTCATAGCTTAATGGTTCTCCTTTCAGTCAGTTATCATGTGTTTTAATTAAGAGCCACTGTTGAACGACTCTTAAAGCTAAACCTTTGTTCACAACCTGTTTTTGTCCTGTGTGAATTCTCATGTGAGCACTTAAGCTCCACTTTCTACTAAACCTTTCTTCACAAAAACCACAACCAAATGGTTTCTCTCCAGTGTGAGCCATCATGTGGTAGGTAAAACTTTTCTTTGCCGTAAAATTTTTTCCACAAACATCACAACTGAATGGCTTCTCTCCTGTGTGAATTCTCATATGACTTTTCAAAGAATAATTACCACTCAACCTTTTTCCACAAACAACACAATCAAATGTTTTCTGTCTTGTGTGAACCTTCATGTGGTAGGTTAAATAACCCTGTGTACTAAATTTTTTTTCACAAACATCACAACTAAATGGCTTCTCTCCTGTGTGAATTCTCATATGACCTTTCAAAGAATGCTTACTACTCAACCTTTTACCACAAACATCACAACCAAATGGTTTCTGTCCAGTGTGTGATCTTATGTGTGTGCTTACACTAATTTTTTCACTAAACCTTTTTTCAAAAACATCACAACCAAATGGCTTCTTTCTCATGTGTGCATTTAGATTACCTTTAGAGGTAAATGTTTTACCACAGTCATCACAACTAAATAGTTTTATTCTTGTCTGGACCTCCCTGTGTGAGTCTACATTGTTCTTCACTCCAACACATTTCTTCTGAACCTTGAAGCTTGAAGACCTGACTCTTGAATGACATGTCACGTGTCTCTGAAGTGAGCGCTTATTAACAAACTGCTTACCACACTCAGAGCAGCTAACACATTTGTTGACAGTGTTTACACTTGACTCAGGGCTACAGTCACTGTCACTGTCTTCAGTCTCTGAAGAGCTGGAATCCTCTTCATCAGTATCTTCATCACCCTCAATGTCTTCAGTCTCTGAAGAGCTGGAATCCTCTTCATCAGTATCTTCATCACCCTCAATGTCTTCAGTCTCTGAAGAGCTGGAATCCTCTTCATCAGTGTTTCCATCTGGGTTTCTGGGAGTTTCTTCTCCTCCAAAGTCCTCTCCACCAGTTGCTGCTGTCATTTGATCAGCTGAGCTGCTGCTTGGAAGATCTCCATCTTTCATCTGGTGCTGATGAAGCTGTGAGAACAGAGGTTTCTCTTCATCATCCTCACTCTTCAAAGGAACTGGAGTGAATGAACAGCTGGTGGGATCAGTCTCCTCCTTCATGTTGAGCTGCTCTCCATCCAGGCTGGTCTTCACCTCCTCCTGTTCCTCCTTCATGTTGAGCTGCTCTCCATCCAGGCTGGTCTTCACCTCCTCCTGTTCCTCCTTCACGTTGAGCTGCTCTCCATCCAGGCTGGTCTTCACCTCCTCCTGTTCCTCCTTTATGGTGAGGGGTTCTGGGTCCTGCTGGTCCACACCAGGTCTCCATTCTTCTTCAGGATCTTCTTCCTTAATCAGCACCATCTGAACATCTGCAGGGAGACCTGAAACACATGCACATGTTGGACACCTTTCATTGAATATTCACACAGACGTCACTTGTCTTATTGCTGAGGTCACTGATGTAGTGAACACTAGAGATGTCCCGATCCGGTCACGTGATCAGAAATAGGGCCCGATCTCGTGATTTTGGACTTGATCGGAATTGGACGTCACCTGCCGATCTGGACTCACTACTATATTAAAGAGGTTCCTCTACATGCGCACCGACCCGGCAAAACAAAAGCCGCCTCACCTTCAGAAGGAAGTTTGGGGTTTTAAATATATGTTAAACAATGTAAAGCATATGGGACTTATATATAGTCTATTTGTGTACTTATACTAACCATAATCAGAGTTTGAATCAGTTGTCGGTCCGGGAGGAGGAGGACGGGAGATGCGCGAGCGTATGGAGCAGCTACCAGGTTCGCTACTCACTCGGCACTCACTTTTCCTCCCCCTGAACAGAAAGCACCGACGGGAGTGCTCAGTCCTGGAGGAGGTGGTGTGGCCGGCGTGGAGCGAGACATACCTGCGCTAACTCGTTCCCCCAACGCAGAGAAGCGGCGTTCACTCTCTGAATTTGAGAAAAGGGGAAGTAACAGAACGAGCAGAATCTGTCTTATTATTTTCATAAGAAAGCCAGATTAACATACAGTCGGGGTTGGTGTGGCTAGTTATGAAGGGAAAATCAATGAACATTGAAACAGAAAAGAGGAGAAAAGGTCTTTCTATGTGATGTTATGAAAATGTGATTTTTAAAGAATAATAAGTTTAAACATAGTGAGCTGGCCAGACTGTGTGAGGGTGTGGTTGAGTACTGGTGTTAGGAGCAGTTAGGGGAAGTTGGATGCGCACGTAGGCCAGGGGGTCTGTGGCAATACTGGAGAGTTAGCCTTGCACCATCAAGGGGCGTGGATTTGAGCTGAGCTGGTCACAAAAGACTCTGTTTGACTAGAATCGGGGTTCGTCTGCCGTCTGCCTTCATCCTGTCCACGTCGGAGAGATCGTTCTGCACCAGAAAGGGGAACCAACCAGGGTGGGGTCCAGTGACACCAGTGGAAGGACACGCAGACCGAGAGGCGACGGACCAGCTCTTCCAGAGAGGGACCCATCCAGATCCGACCAAGTTCCCCCACCTCACCCCTACGAGAAGACTCCTTGGGCTGAGGGATCGCAGCAGGGAGACAGCACTCGACTGATCCTGATCCCAGGTGTCGACGACCCTCCGATCATCACCAATCAAGAAAAGATTCCGGTGTTAACTCTCTACACACCAAGTGACACCAATCGGGTCCGAAATCACTTTTCTTCTAAGAGAGAGACTCAGCTCGCACCCTCCACTGCCCCACAGAGGAACTCCCAGGTCGTGAGGGGTAAGCATAGAACCACAGATCTGGTCTGGCTGAATAGTGAGTGATTTAGTAAGATTGATTATGCTGTGATAATGTGCTTTGCTGAGCTGTGCCCTTGCTAAAAACTATTCTTAAATAAAGCATAGAGAAAGAGAAAAAAGGAAGTTGTGGACATCAGTTAATAGAGTGGATCTCAATTCAGTAAAACAGAAAAGGGGACTAGGATTATATTGCGTAGTAATCTATCAAAAGCTCTGCTGTAGGTTTAAACAATTTAAGGGAGCTGTCTGTGCCGGGCCTTGGTGGGGTTTTTGCTCCTAAACACTTCAAGATTCCGAGCCAGCTGGGGAGTTCCTGTTTCCAGACCCACACGCAGACCAGAGTCGACAGAGAAGCCAGGTCCCAAGACTCTTCCAGGTCCGTGTCGCTGAGGGGTTCCGGTTTCCAGGTCCAGGCGTGACTCACAGGTCTGCAGGTCTTCGAGGCCCTTTGAGATCCAAGCTGTCGGTGGGGTTCTGCGGCCAGCTGCTTCGTGATCCGGGTCGACTGGTGTGGTGATCCGAGGCTCTTCGGGGTCAGTGTTCGGCTGTCGGGTGTGGTCCCAAGACTCCATCAGGGCCCTGGTTTGAAGTCCCAAGACTCTACAGGGTTTTTGGTTTTTGGACTCAAGATCTTGGCTGGGGTTTTTGGATTTTTGACGGAGCAGAAAATCTAGGTGTTGGTTGCATTGATCCCACTAGGGCATGGCACTGACGGGGGAGGGGGGAGCTTCCAGTAAAACCTATAACGTAGCATTAAGACACGGTTGTGATCGAGTGAGATTACTCTGAGGTTTCACTTCCACCCCGAGGGCCTAGCAGAACCACGGATGGTTTCTCAGATGCGGAGGGGAAGCTGACATCCACTCCGAGGGATCATCAAAGGTTTGTGAGGAAACTTCGTGAGATGGTAGAGGTTAGACTGTAGCCCTAAAGCATGGTTGATGTTTTTGCCCTAGGTTCTAGGCACCCCTAAAACCCCTGACTATACAGAGAAGGAGTAGACAAAGAGTTTACTAACCTCCACAGGTACCAGCGAGCGATCAAAGGTTACTACAGCACTTAATGGAAGCTTTTAAAGGTTACCTTAATTAATAGAGGAAGTGATAGCATCGTCCCAGGGTCACACTGAACGAGACCCTAAAAAATACCCAGACTAGTACCAAGTAGCACAGATCAAAAAGGAAGGACCTGTCGTTAATCAGATCGGCTGAAAATTCTCCTGGAGGATCCCCCAGGCTACAGGGATCCAGGCGGGAACAGCGGCAGATGGGGCGAGGATCTGAGACGAAGACAGGATTTTCTGGGTCCATCCTTCCTAAAACAGCCTATCTAACTCCTCCTGTGAAACTTATCGTGGTGTGGGGGCCCCTAAGCCAGGAGTGAGTTACTAACCCTAGAAAACGGAGGGCTGCTGAGAAGGTCACTCCAAAACCCAATTTGGACGACCTCCAGAGATCTTGACAATATAAAGTATGTATCATATCGGGACTCTGTATCGGCAGATCCTCAATATCAAATGACTCAGACTCGGACTCGAGGGCAAAATAACCTGATCGGGACATCCCTAGTGATCACGGTTCTGGTTTTACAAAACGACACTCATCAACTGGAACTAAAGGTTCCTCTGGAACTGTGACTCGAGATGCTACAAAGAGTCAATCTCCACAGTCACGGTTCAAGATGAGCAATCAGGTGTCAAAGTCTCAGAAACATCAACAGGTTCAAGACTCCTCCAAGGTTTGAATTTTACAGAAAGGTCAAAGAATCCATGTGATGAGCAACATAGTAAAAGAGTCACATCGGAAACAGGGAGAAGCATCATGCTAACAGGAGCTACAGATTCTGTAACCGCGGACCCGATGACCCAGAGCCCTAACGCCTTTATGGCTGTCACAGGAGGCTTTAATCACACAAACCTGTCCACTGTTCTGCCCACATTCAAGCAATACGTGAACTGCAAAACCAGAGAAAATAAAACCCTCATCCTCTTCTATGCCAATGCTCCAGAGGCATACACTTCCACCCCTCTCCCCCCGCTGGGCAGGGCCGATCACAACCCTGTGCAACTTCAGCCCGTCTACAAACCTGCTGTCCAGAGACTACCGGTAGTTGAGAGAACCATTATGCACAAGGGAGACTGAGAAGACTCTACAAGGATGCTTTGAGGCAACAGATTGGGATGTTCTCTGCAGTCCCCATGGTAAGAATATAGACAATCTGACAGGCTGCATCACTGATTACATCAACTTTTGTGTGGACACGGTTGTTCCTAATAAAACGGTTCACTGCTTCCCCAATAATAAACCATGGGTCACCGAGGACATCAAAACCATCAGAAGATGGCTTTCAGGAAAGGAGACAATGGGGAGCTGAGACTGGTACAGAGAGATGAAATCTAAGATTGACGAGGGAAAAGATTCCTACAGGAGGAAACTGGAGAACAAACTCCAAGAAAACAACTCTAGGGAGGTGTGGAATGGAATGAGAGCCATTACTGGGACTGAAACAAAAGAGAGGTGCTGACATGGAGGTGGAGGTGGAATATGCAAATAACCTCAATCTGCACTTTAATAGGTTTGACTCCCCAACACCTCCTCCCCCACACAGAGCTCTTCTCAGCTTCACAGCTCCTCCGTCTCCTGTCCCAACAGCTTTCGCCGCTCGCGAATATCATTATTGTAGGATGAGTGCGCAAGGCCCCGCCTTTCTCGCCACTGATTGGCTGCAAGCGCTCTCCTACGATTGGCTGTGGGGATTTCAGGCAAGCTCCCGCCTTTCGCGGGCGGCCGTCAATGAAAATGTCCGGGTTTTATGGCTTTTTACTGCAAATAGGCACGCCACATACTTAAAGTAACTGGTGCGAAAAAAGCAGTCCGTGTGGCGCAGACAGAACAAACAGCGTTTCATGGTGTTTTCTTATGGAATATGACATTAACACTACTTAAAACATTTCCCCCAGAATTTACATCAGTTCGCTATAGTGTAATGGTTAAGACGCCAGTCTATAAACCTGAAATCCCCACAGCCAATCGTAGGAGAGCGCTTGCAGCCAATCAGAGGCGAGAAAGGTGGGGCCTTACGCACGTCGCCTACGAAAGGGATATTCGAATCAAGCTCTGTCCCTCTCAGCTGATAACATCAAAAGGGAACTGTGTAAACTCAATCCCAGTAAAGCTGCAGG
Source organism: Callopanchax toddi (assembly GCA_006937965.1). Taxonomy (NCBI): domain Eukaryota; kingdom Metazoa; phylum Chordata; class Actinopteri; order Cyprinodontiformes; family Nothobranchiidae; genus Callopanchax; species Callopanchax toddi. The sequence goes on from SSNR01000011.1 coordinate 4,674,031, forward strand.
GCCTGATGGCGTCAGCCCCAGGGTCCTCAAGTGCTGTGCTGCCCAGCTGTGTGGAGTCTTCAGTATGAGTCTGGAACTGCAGAAGGTCCCATCACTTTGGAAGACATCCTGTTTGGTTCCTGTCCCCAAAAAGACCCACCCATCAACCAAATCCTTTCTGCCTGTTGCTATAGGACTATATTATCCTGCTGTAGGTGATTCTATCTGCATATTGTGTTTTCACATGCCTTAGTACACACTGCTTTCTGGTTATAGCTATTGGCAATAATTACTGCTTCTACTGTTTTTTTATGTCCTAACCTGTTGCAGTGAGCATGATCATGACAAAATAATTTCCTTCAGGACAATAAAGTTCTTCTGATCTTATGTAGTCAAGGTAACATCTAAAATAGAAAAGTTTTAAACTCGCTGACCCAAATCTAGGGTGACCATATTTTGATTTTTGAAAAAGAAGACACTTGGCTCAGTCGTGAAACATTTTGATGCTGTTTAATTAAAGAAGACTTAAACCTATTGAAAGTATGTAGTCTGTGTGGTTTTCAGACAAACAGAACCAGGTCTGTAGTGGTTAAATTAAAGCAATTGGTCATTTTTAGCCAAACTTTAATTTGAAATTCCACATCATATTTAATGCTTTTATTTTGTAATCTCCTGCGCTATTAAAAAGCTGCTGGAAGCTGGTGTGACCGCAGTAGAGCAGACACGTGAGAACATAGAGCTAGAGGACATAGAGCTGCTCCCCAGACAAAGACATGAAGCAACCCCAGTCCAGAACTGTAGTAAACACCAGTCTGCTGTCAGAAAATCCTCTCAGTCTCCATCCAGAGAACTCCTGACTGTGTGTTTTATCTTCACACTCACATTTACAACTGCATTGTTACATTGAAACCGTCTAAACAACAAAAACATGCAACAACAACGAGCACAAACGGAACATACCTCCTCTCAGAGAGCAGCGCGAGCGAGGACTGACTGAGAGCGAGGCGCGCAGGCGCAGTGCTGTCGACACTCTTAAAGGGACAGTACACCCCCTTTATTGATTCAGGCTTCATGGAGTTCAACTCAGAAATTATTGACTGGACTCAAATCTATACAGATGAATCAAAATGAACACTAAATATTCAAACTCCTCCAATCAAAACATGACAATAGGACTGCCAACTCTAAAGTGTGTGTTGATAGTATTTTGTAAGTGTAACAGAGATGAAGAGTTGAAGGAGTTTCAGTCAAACTGCTGTGCAGTGATTGTTAGCTGTTTGTCGCCACCTACTGGTGGTTTGTCGCAGCTGCATTTGAGGGGTCCTTCAGGCGCGCTCCCGGCTGCCCCAGCAGCGACGCAGTGCTGGAAGCTGGAGCAGGTAGGTGTAGGTTTAGCGCTCTCTCTCCACATAACGTGGGTTTAGCGTCATGTTTGTGTTGAGTTAACAAAGCCATGAAAGCTGTCCCGGGTATATCAGCGCTGTTAGAGAGCATGTGGTGAAGGTCCGCCGTGTTTGTGTTGAAAGAACGACATGGCGGTTAGCATGCTAAGCTAACGGAAGCTAAGCGCTCGCTAGTCCCGGTTGTTGTAGTAATGGTTGCTTTGTGTTGTTGCCCTGAACAGAGCCATGATGCAGTTGTCTCACACTGACGGAGCATTGTGTGTTTGTTTCTTTGAGCAGATCCCTGCCAGTAAAGAACATTGAAGAGCAGCCCTGTGTCTGTGGCCTGATTGGACAGCTGTGCTGAAATTGGTGACGTGAAGCGACAACAGCACAACTCCGGTTCCCCTGGAGCAGCAACCACGGTTCCATCAACACTTCCTGAAGCTCAGGTAGAGTTGGAACAGGTCCTTTCTCTAAATTACCCACAATGCCCTGAAGATGATCTAAAACATGGAAGCTGAGATCAGATAAAAGCGTCTCTTTGTTCCTAACAAACAGGTTGAGTCACTAATAAACAATAAATTAATGAATGTTTTTATTTAGATGAATAAACATTGTTTACTTCCTCTCAGTGATCACTGTTAATGAGACTAAATAAATATAATATGTGAGAAAAATAACAATTTATCAAAACAGTAAAACAAACTTTAGTCCTTCTTATCTTCAAACCCAGTTTCTACACTCTGCTGTTTTGGTTTCCATAGCAACCTCCTTATTCTCAATATGGCCGACTGAATGAGGCGTCTACTCTTCTTTTAAAGGTTCTAACCAGACTTAGCATCAACATCATAGTAATTATATGTAGCTACTCGTTACCATCAATATAAAAATCAATCAATCTCAGTTTTTCATTTTGTCATCCATAACATCATATATATATAGTGTGTGTGTGTACATGTATGTGTGTATATATATATATATATATATACACACTCTACATATATACACTCTACATATATATATATATATGTCTGGCCACGGTCTATTGAAACGACTCATCTATAGGGGCAGGATCAACGGTTGTCAGTCAAAGCGTAAAAAAAAAAACTCTTTCAAAATAAAAGACTTAAGTGCCTCTATCTGTTCACGTCTTAGAGAAAAGCCCAAATCTAAATCGTCCAAAGTTGATAATGAAGACGTTTCAAATGAATGCGGTTCCTTAACTGCCGTGATGTTTAAATTCAGAGTCGGAGCGCTGACGTCATCGGTTAATCCCGCCCTCCAACCCGTTTAAGCTTTGTGATTGGCCCGGTACAAGACTGACCGGACCAATCAGGGTTGCAGAGGTTCCAATCAGCGTGGCTAGACCAAATTCTGCAGAGCAGAAATGACAGTCTAGTTTACTAGGCTATCAGATTCCTCCTCTGATCACCAAAGAGCTGCGTTCTTCATCCGTCACTCGGTGACGTGGTAGTAGGGCTTCTCTGCTGTCAACACACTGGTGCTGCTCAGTGAGAACTCTTCATCCACATTGATCAGCTGTATTTAGTTCAACTTGGTCCCAGTGGTTTAGAGCTGTGTTCTTTACAGCTGCAGCAATTAGTCTGAGCCACATGTCAGAGTCCTACACACATTTACAGCTAACAGTATTAATGTTAAACATGAGTCACAACAAGGAAATGTTGAAATAACCAAGTGAATTGTTCTGATTTATGAAACAGATTAAAATATGATCAGTGTGTCAATAATAAACCATTAAACTCTCAAAGCAATCAAGTCTGATTAAATTCACTTTAGCTACAAATATAATTTGTAATTGAACCTGTAAAGAGGGAGAAATATTTTATTAATGATCAAAGTCATGTCAGTCAGTGGAGAGAACTCTTTGTGAACTAGGAGTGAAAGAGAGCTCTGTGTCGAGGTTGAATTGTGCCGATCTTCCATCTGGAGAGGAGCTGGAGGAAACGGGAGTAAAACATTTGTTTTGGCTTCAAAAGTTCTCATCGTTTCTGGAGCAAAGTGTTCATGTCTGGTCAGAATGACCAGTGATGCCTGTTGACCTTTGACATCTGCATGACCTTTTGACCCCTACAATCAACACATTCTAATTAGGGCTGCCAGGATTTGTCACGATTACATCGACTATTAAAATCATCATTGACGAATTTAGTAGTCGACGCGTCGTTAATTATTTTAATGTCGTGTTTTACTGCCTTGTCTGCCATTCTGTCATTCGGACCGCTGCTGCAGCACGGCGGAGCTCCGTCCTGCAAAGCTCCTGCTGCAGAGCGCAGTGCCACTGCTCCCATGGTGCTCACAGCTGCAGAGCTTAGAGTTGCGTTGCTCCAAGCCACGGTGCATCGAGCTGATGAGTGGCGGTGAGCCAAGCTGCATTGCTCCGTGTGTCACGGTGTATGGCAAGCTGTTTTATCATTTAATCAACAATCGGACCTCTCTGTAATTCCTATTATATACAGGAATAACTTATTTATCCTAGTACTAATTGTATACATGGAACTCCGAGCCAAAGAGCTCTGAGCTGCAAGTCCTGCAGAGCAAACCTCTGTGCAGCAGCTCCATGAGGGAAACGGCAGTTTCAACACTTTCAGAAATAATGTTCCACTTGATGCTACAGTTAAAGATACAAGCTGCAATTAAAAGTTTAACTATGATCTTGTCTTTTTTTTAATTTGCAGATACCCTAAACACTTCAAGCTGTAAGCTAATGATGATTACATAAGAGCAGCTGCATGCTGCGGTGCAATCAACTGTACATTTTAGTCCAATGTAGCGCGATCCGATTAGTCGACTATCAAAATAATCGTTTGTGGCAGCCCTAATTCTAATCCATCACAGTCTAGTATCGTCGTTTCCTCTACCTCTACTGTCAAATAGGGCTGGACGGTGTAGAAAAAAGCCTATCTATAAAAAAAAATTCATATTGATTGATAATAATATTGAAAATTTGAAAAAAGTGAAGTTGAAGCGTCGTTGGTTTTATTATTTGGAACATGACTGACTGACATTGAGTGATTATAGATCCTGTAACAAACTGTAACAAATACATATATACATACAAGTGTAAACTAAGATCCATAACAGATGAAGTTACAAAAAACTAACAAACAAAACACGTGTACCTTGCTCCGCTCGCCACGGGGTGCAATCAAGGTAAATAAGTAAGTAAGTAAAGTTTATTTATATAGCACCTTTCACAGACAAAGTTCACAAAGTGCTTCACAAAAAACCCAGGCTTGGCACGTCAAGTCACATGATTATAAGTGTACAAACACCATTTTTAGTGACACTAAATCAATCCATTTGTACAAAATTTACTCACGAAAAAAGACCTTTTATCTAAACAGCTGCCGCCATGCCGTGCCAGGTGGGATGCCAACGTCATTCACTACTTCCTGGTTACCGTTTCCTTTTATACCCTAATTTGGAGCGTAGTAAATTATGTCAGCGTGATCCACTGGTCAGCTGCCATTTACACTGAATTTGAACCAGGGGAAGACCGACAGCTGAACCTCACAGGGATCAGCTGTTTTATCATCCTCCAAAAAATAAACAACTCAGCTTCAGCACGTTTGAATGTTACGTGTCAGAATTGTAAAAAACAAGTGATTTCCAGAATCAGAATTATTTTTATTGCCAGAAAGACAGCGTCCTGTCAGTCAGGAACTTGACTTGGTTACATAGTGAACCCGGGCTGCCATGAGGCGCCTGCCTTGCAGATGACATGTGCATAACAGAGGGAAACATGTTTTATTAAGAGGGTGAAGAGAGGAAGATAAAAAAAAACGACAGTTCTCAGCTGTCCCAGTAGGGGGCAGCTGCTAACGGTGGAAAAAAACCCCGCCGACAGTCACATGGGTAGAAAGAGAGAGAGAACATTACGGGTGGGGTGGGGGGACCTCCTGCGTCACTCGAGAGTCAGCGCGGCAGCGCCTGCGCGACGTCATTGCGTCAGCCGGGGGGGGGGGG
>SSNR01000011.1:4679391-4690211 GCA_006937965.1 Callopanchax toddi
GGGGGGGGGGGGAGAAGTTGAGGGATTCCAGGGCAGAGTTCAGAGGGGTAGAGAGCTGACCTCCTACGCAGTTCTTCCAGCAAGTTTGGGAAATCCAACGGCATCTTCTCAGTTGTTTTGGCATTCTTCAGGCAACAGTGTCCCAGGCTGATTTTGTCTGCTGCCTTCCAGTCTGTTTCATGAGCTTCATTTCCAAAGGTTTTGAATCGTGGTTATGAATTACACACGTACCATCTTTTCCAAGGTGTTCCTCATCCCCTTAATGAGTTCGTTCTGCGTTCCATGGGCGCGTAACACCGCATTAAGTGCAGGGGTGATGGAGTTCATAGCACGTGTCTGAGTTTCCTGAGGGACGGTCAGCTTTCCAGTAGCTGCAGCCACATCTTCTACTTTTTTCATTTGAATGCAATGACTCAGGTAGATGCCGGTCCCGATTAGCAAAAAACAGGTCATCATAAATCCAAAAATGTACAGATCCTCTGCATCCTCGATTGACAACAGAGAGAGGCATATGATGTCCCACTTTTTCCAAGCGTTCAGCACATACCCCGCTGCGTAGGTCGATCCAGGGCACTCTGGAGTTCCCTGCTCCTTCTTGAAGGTGGTATAAATAGAATCAATTGCGCCGAAAGCCCATGAAACCAGATCCATGTCGAGTGTAGCGTTTAAATTCAAGCTTGGAAGAAGTTAGTAGGAATCTGCAGTCAGTTCACACAAACAGAAAGCAGACACAGGAGGAGCGGAGATAAGTGTGACTGCCCTGGTGAGAAGCCGGAAGAAGTAGTGCTGGTAAACTAACAAACCAAACTGTTTTCCTGATAAATTCCTCGCGACCTGCTCTGTTTTGGTCAGAGAGGGGAGGGGCTTGGTGACAGAGCTGCCTGGGTCTGTGCTTCTGATTAGTTAGAAGTAAACAATGACTCTAGTATTACGTTACCCGATTAGATAAAATTAAAAAAGACGAGAAACCTTTTATCAGACTTTTTATCAAACCACTTTTTTTCTATTGAGCCACACGTCTATCAATAGATAAATATTGTTATTGAATTATCCTCCACCTCTACTGTCGAACTCAACTTTTTTATCAACAGGCTGATTTGGTTCCATCAAAGAACAAAGAGTTGTTTTTCATCTTCTGGGAGCCAGACAGAAGGATGTCTGTCCTCTGTGGATCTAGTTTCAGGAGGTTTTCTGACGTCCAGCATTAGATGTGGTTTTGACAGTCCAGCAGTGAACTCAGTGACCTCAGCAATAAGACAAGTGACGTCTGAGTGAATATTCAATGAAAGGTGTCCAACATGTGCATGTGTTTCAGGTCTCCCTGCAGATGTTCAGATGGTGCTGATTAAGGAAGAAGCTCCTGAAGAAGAAGAATGGAGACCTGGTGTGGACCAGCAGGACCCAGAACCCCTCACCATAAAGGAGGAACAGGAGGAGGTGAAGACCAGCCTGGATGGAGAGCAGCTCAACATGAAGGAGGAACAGGAGGAGGTGAAGACCAGCCTGGATGGAGAGCAGCTCAACATGAAGGAGGAACAGGAGGAGGTGAAGACCAGCCTGGATGGAGAGCAGCTCAACATGAAGGAGGAGACTGATCCCACCAGCTGTTCATTCACTCCAGTTCCTTTGAAGAGTGAGGATGATGAAGAGAAACCTCTGTTCTCACAGCTTCATCAGCACCAAATGAAAGATGGAGATCTTCCAAGCAGCAGCTCAGCTGATCAGATGACAGCAGCAACTGGTGGAGAGGACTTTGGAGGAGAAGAAACTCCCAGAAACCCAGATGGAAACGCTGATGAAGAGGATTCCAGCTCTTCAGAGACTGAAGACAGTGACAGTTACTGGAGTCCTGAGTCAAGTGTAAACACTGTCAACAAATGTGTTAGCTGCTCTGAGTGTGGTAAGCAGTTTGTTAATAAGCGCTCACTTCAGGTACACATGACATGGCATTCAAGAGTCAGGTCTTCAAGCTTCAAGGTTCAGAAGAAATGTGTTGGAGTGAAGAACAATGTAGACTCACACAGGGAGGTCCAGACAACAACAAAACCATTTAGTTGTGATGAATGTGGTAAAACATTTGGTTATAAAAGTGATCTAAGCAAACACATGAGGATTCACACAGGAGAGAAACCGTATGAATGTGATGTTTGTAAAAAAAGATTCAATGAAAAGAAAAATTTAAACTATCACATAATAATTCACACAGGAGAGAAACCATTTGAATGTGATGTTTGTAAAAGAAGATTTAATGTAAAGTATGATTTGAAAAGACACATGAGAATTCACACAGGAGAGAAACCATTTGGATGTGATGTTTGTAAAAAAGTGTTTAGAGATAAAGGTCATTTAAACAAACACATGAGACTTCATGCTGGAGTGAAACCATTTAGTTGTGATGTTTGTAAAAAAAGATTTAATGAAAAGAATAATTTAAACAAACACATGAGTATTCACACAGGAGAGAAACCATTTGTATGTGATGTTTGTACAAAAAGATTTTATGAAAAGAATCGTTTAAACAATCACATGAGAATTCACACAGGAGAGAAACCGTATGAATGTGATGTTTGTAAAAAAAGATTCAATGAAAAGAATAATTTAAACAAACACATGAGTATTCACACAGGAGAGAAACCATTTGTATGTGATGTTTGTACAAAAAGATTTTATGAAAAGAATCGTTTAAACAATCACATGAGAATTCACACAGGAGAGAAACCGTATGAATGTGATGTTTGTAAAAAAAGATTCAATGAAAAGAATAATTTAAACAAACACATGAGTATTCACACAGGAGAGAAACCATTTGTATGTGATGTTTGTACAAAAAGATTTTATGAAAAGAATCGTTTAAACAATCACATGAGAATTCACACAGGAGAGAAACCGTATGAATGTGATGTTTGTAAAAAAAGATTCAATGAAAAGAATAATTTAAACAAACACATGAGTATTCACACAGGAGAGAAACCATTTGTATGTGATGTTTGTACAAAAAGATTTTATGAAAAGAATCGTTTAAACAATCACATGAGAATTCACACAGGAGAGAAACCGTATGAATGTGATGTTTGTAAAAAAGGGTTTGGCACCAAATGTCATTTAAAGACGCACATGAGAATTCACACTGGATTGAAACCATTTGGATGTGATGTTTGTAAGAGAAGATTCAATGAAAAGTATAATTTAAACAGACACATGAGAATTCACACAGGACAGAAACCATCTGTGAACAAAAGTTTAGCTGTATGAGTCGTTAAACCAAACAGAACTACCAGGAAACAAGGCGGTCATTTGCAGAGTCTTTATTGAAACAAGAGACCTGACGTAAAAGGAAACAGTTTAGCTGTGGATATCAGAAACCATTTGGTTGTGATGGTTGTGTTAAAAAAATTCAAGGATCAACGTAGTTTTACATCTTGCTGTAGAATAGAACACATTTATTTACTGTTATATTGACATTTCTAAAGCTGATGGATTCAAAGACTTTATGAACTGGTTAGCTTAGCATCATGGCAGGGTGGATCTGCCCTGACTAGAAAATGAATTCGACAAAGAGATTTCACTTCATTTTATTCTGATTCAGATGTATTGAGTTACTTTATGTATTAATAGTGTAGAAGTTTATAAATTAACAGGCATGAATTAAAAGTAAAACAGGTAGGACTGCACGATAGACCATTTAGAAAATATTTCTCAACAGAACTTTGTGTTCGTAGTATCAGATCTAGAGATGTAGGATTCTTGTTGATTAGTCAGCTGTTGATCTGTTTAGTAGATTTTTTTTATCTGAATGTTTTTTCCATGTTGAATAAAGTGATGATAATAAACTTCCTGTTTTTGTGTTCATATGAATTATTTGACCTTCAGTTCCTCTCATCTAAAGTGGAAATCAGAACAAACTCTTGTATTTGTTGTTGTTTATCCTCCACCTGGTCCTGATTCTGACTTCTGCTCTGAAGATTTGGACTTTTTATCGACTTCTTATTGAAAACTCATCAAGTGATTAAAGTAGGAGATTTTAATATCCATGTCCACATTGACAGTGAGGCCTAAGTATTTCATGTAGTAATCTATTAGAGTCAACTGGTTACTCAGCTTCATTTCAGTGGATGCTGATCAGAGGATGCTGGAACTAAAGTTGAAGAATCTCCTCCATTCTTCTTTTCTTCAGTCCCACAGAGCAAGGTGACAGAAGACAGCGACCTAAAGCTGACTTCTTCACTACCTGATGATCTTGTTGATAATGTGTCCGTTTCAATGCTACATCATTAGCTTCTGTTNTTTAAAGTAAAGTAAAATTCACAACTATGACTAAAATTAATAATCTAGCTCCTGTCATCAGCTGTTCTTTAGACTCACCTGTTAGTTCCTTAAAAACGGAGGGTTTTAGGACCATGAGGAGCTAACATCAGCTCGTGTTTCTGCTGCTGCTTTGTTTCCCGACTGCTGCGTTTGTCTAAGGATGCATCAAAACGTCTCTTTAGTTGCTGGAGCTGCTTCAGTCCATCAGACCGTCATAGGCAATCACTGAATTGTCCCCACTGATTATTGGAACCAAGGATGCAGAAATAGTGCTGCGTCTCCACCAACTAATACCTGCAGCCCAGACTGAGGTTCTGTGCTGCTGAGCGCAGACCTGTGATCCAGACGTCCTGCGCTCTGCAACAGAAGAACACTGGTCCGCCATCAGGTGTCAGACCTGATCCGCTCAAACTCCCCTTTGCAATCCGGTGCTCAGCACGCGATCAGATATGGATTAATTACACTTTCTGTTGTAATGTGCTCTCAGAGTAGCATTTATAAGCTGTGGAGGCACGCAAAATCTGCTCCACGAGCCGAGCGCACACATAGAACTGGACCTCAAACACTCCCTCACGCGAGAAGGTCCGCATTAAACATCAGCACCAGGTTTTCCCCCGAGTATCTCAATGAAAAATACGTGAACCCCTCACTTCTCTCTCATGATCTCATAATGAACGTTAATATTATTCGGTAATCAGAGTCCCGCGGAGAGCACAGAGCTGCACCTGCTGCTGCGCTCGACTCCGAACGGAGTTTTTAGAAATGTCTATCTGATGACTGACTGATCGACTAATTTAGTGTCTAATCCTATAGATTTATGTGCTAAATGGACCCAGTGTTAGAGTAATAATGCTACTGAAAATGTAATTATTATAATTTTTTTAATTAATAAGTGATGGATAAAAATAGATTATGACCGGATTTTTTTAACCCTGTCAGTCAAAATGACGGAAAACTAAAAAGCCCAGCGCGACCTCTGCAGGGGATTTTCATTAGGGTCGATGGGCTCCTCCTTCAGGTAGCGATTGAGCTCCAGCTCGGCTCTAACTCTCTTTGGGACAGATGCAGAAGACGTGCTTGTCCGTGACTTCAGCAGGTCTACGAGCGTTTTTTTTTGCCGCTGGTGGCAGCACCGTCTCCGCCAAGGATTCTGGCTGGGCTGCAGCTGACGCACTGGCACCGCTCCCTCCATCTTCCATGTGTACGATCTCCTCGATCAGCGCGCACTTTACCTCATCATCATCAGTATTGTCAGGTGCGGTAATTGCAGTGGCCCGTCATGCAGCAGGTAGGTTTCTTAATATCGCGATATTTCATTTGTGCGGTTACCGTGACAGCCCTACTGGGAACTATCCGTTACTAGGGGTGCAACGGATCATCATCGATCCGTGGTTCGTACGGATCACCCTCTACGGTTCGGAACGCACGTGGTTCGCGGTTCATGTAGAGCGCGTGCGTCGCTAAATAATTCCCGACGTTCTGTGCTCACGCGCTGTGAATCTGCAGATAATTCCCCTCTTAGAAAGGGGTTTGTTTTGCATCACGTATAGAGGTTCACTCTGTTGGCTTCAGCCGTTTTAGTACACCAGAACGAAGGATCGCTGATCAATATCCAGTCTCTGCTGCGCACGTGCGCAGCGCTGCCTCTGATTCCTCCGTCTCTCTCTCCGTCAGCTGGAATCTTTCTGATAGACAAACTAGATTCACCTGTTTCTGTCCAAGATAACGTTATGTTGGGCTTTTATACGAGCTAATAAACGTTAATATAACCGGAGTTCAGTCAGCAGCGCCTCGTGCGTCACGCCCCTCCGCACCCCCCCCCCCAAGCTGTGACCGCTAGTTTGACAGAAGCAGGTCTGTGACCCTGAGGTGTGCATATGAGTCTATCTCCCCCATTAATTTGTTTTAATATGATTCAAAACTTTATTGAAGCATCAGATTGACATCTTGAGTTAAATGCAGTTTGTATTTATGAGGATTGAGCATAAAAAAGTTGCTCAGTGTTTTAAAAAATGATAGAGCAAAGTTTTTTGTCTTTTCTTTTTCATTATGCTGATCCGAAAATTGATCCGAACCGTGACTCAAAACCGTGAACCGATCCGATCCGTGAGTTTTCTGATCCGTTGCACCCCTATTCGTTACTATGGCCTTCTGCTCTGCTCGCAAGGCCAGGAGTTCCTCCCCCAGGCCTGTTGTAAATCTCACACCAAACCTGATTAGACTGAAACTCTAAAGTATAATGTTGTACCCTTAGATTTTGCTTTGCTCTATTCTACCGAAGTCCTAATACTATGTGAGTGTAGTTATTATGTTAGTTTAAATACCTACGTGAGTGTACAAACTATGTGAGTGTGCTCTACCATTACTTCCGTGATTTAGGATGCATAAATTAAAGTGTTGACCTCTGTGTGTGTGAGTACTCTCCTCTCCTGACCTCGACATGAGTGTGTGTGTTTGTTTTATCTCCTGTGAGTGAGAGTGAACTATTCAGACTCCCAAATGTGTGAAGTGTTATCTTGTTGTTCTTGATGTGAGTGAAGAACTTTGAGTTCTTTGTGATATTTCTGTGAGTGTTCCTAACTATTTCTGATTATCTAAGTGAATACACGAGTACACATAATAAACCCTTAATCCAAAACCATAACATGCAGTTCTTCCTGTGTGGTGATAAATCCAATCAAACAGTGACTCAAAGTGATTACATATTATTATAAACCCAACATTATATAGATTAATGCATGATCATACAGACAATGTGAAACGTATAATAACCCATAAAAGGTGATTTACCCATAAATGTGATTAGCTCAATAAAACAGTGACCCCAAGAATGGTTATAACATGATTCTGAACACAACATTAGCTTACCTGTCTTTGTGCTTCCTTTCGAGGTGACGGTAAAAAGTTGACGTCGTCCCAGCTGTTTCAGTCAGCAGAGCACTACAGAATTTGCACGCTGCTGAGTGTTTTCGTTTACCTTGAAAAGTAAATGCCTTGTGGTTCATAAAACCAATAATTATAGCCGAGTTGGCAGACATCTCTGATCTCTCTCAAACAAGTTCAGTCACTTTCCTCCTGTTGTCTCATGTCGTAGTGTTTACACTATGTATACAGGGGGCGTGTCAGTTTGGCACTGCAGTGTGGAGTGCACCCACCCACTGCAAATCAGCACCTATGGCAGCTGGGGAAATTTGTTACACTACTTTATTCTCTCATCAATAAGTCATGGACAGCCAATCAGCAAAGGTCTTGACCGGTCTCGGAAAAAAACCAGAGACCACCAAGACAAGACCGAGTAAAACTGCCCTCGATACCAAGACGAGACCAAGAACTTAAAAATATGGTCTCGAAGACCGGTCTCAAGGACTACAACACTAGACCTGGGGTCCTCCTGCCGGCAGGACATGCCCAGAACACCTCCTGAGGGAGGCGTCCAGGAGGCATCCTGACCAGATGCCCCAACCACCTCAACTGGCTCCTTTCGACATGGAGGAGCAGCGGTTCTACTCTGAGTCCCTCCCGGATGTCTGAGCTTCTCACCCTATCCCTAAGGCTGAGCCCGGCCACCCTGCTAAGGAAACTCATTTCAGCCGCTTGTATCCGCGATCTCGTTCTTTCGGTCATTACCCAAAGCTCTGGGACGTAGACCGACCGGTAAATTGAGAGCCTTGCTTTCTGGCTCAGCTCCTTCTTCACCACAACCAATCGGTTGAGCATCCATCACTGCAGACGCTGCCTGAATCTGCTGGTCGATCTCCCGTTCCCTCCTTCCCTCACTCGTGAACAAGACCCCGAGATACTTGAACTCCTCCACCTGGGGCAGGACCTCTCTCCCGACCCGGAGTTGACAATCCACCCTTTTCTGGTTAAGAACCATTGTCTCAGATTTGGAGGTGCTGATCCTCATCCCAGCCGCTTCACACTTGGCTGCGAACCTCCCCAGCAAGAGCTGAAGGTCAGAGCCTGATGAAGCTAGCAGGACCACATCATCCACAAAAAGCAGAGACGAGAGAAAGAGAGGAGTTAAAGAAGCCATCTGTGTCAAATGTGAAAAACCAACGTTAAACAGGAGGAGGGCTCAGATTTAATCTTTCCAACATCTACCAGTCTGCTCTAGGGGTTAAACGACTTGCTATTTTTACAAGTCGACTACCAAGTAATAAAAGTCGCGTCAACTTCGACTAATCGCTGATGGCATCATACATACGGCGTATTCAGGACAGCTTTATAAAACTTGACAGGCTTTATTGCAAAAATGATTTTTTTATGCTGACAACAAAAAGCTCAGAGAGAGCAGTTGTTTTAGGCAGCACTTTAGTTTTAATATCAAGTCTTTAGACTAAAATGCTGATTAGTTTTAGTCACATTTTAGTCATGTTTATATGCAAAACAGTTTTAGTCAGATTGTGGTCCATTGTTTGGCCATAATCATAACAAAGACATTCACTATTTAATAAATAAAATCGCTCAAAGCTTGATAGCCGAGCCATTAGCTCGTTAGCTTAGCCGTTAGCACATCGGAGGTTTAAATGGGCTGAATGTAGCGCTGCATTTTTAGTAAAACAAGAGATAAAGCAAAGACTCGCCATCCTGACCATGCGCCAGCACATGCATACTCTGTGCATTCAATCGCCTCACTTTTTTAAAGTCAAAATATTTTTTAATTAAGTGTTCTAATTAGGGATGCACAGATACTGGTATCGCCCTGATACCGTCTAATGTACATCTATCGGTTAAAGTTAACAGATAACATGAACCGATACTTAAAATATGACAAATCTGCAATAAAGTCACACAAAATGGTTCATTTTTCACTTTAAATGTTAGTTTTATGGTAATTTCATATTTTACATCTGTTAATTTGTCTTAGTTTAGATAGTAAAGTCTGGTGCCTTTAGTCTCTTCAAGAAAGATATAAGGTGGAAGTTGATTAATTCAGCAATAGTATCAGATTACCTGAGTATCCCTGAGCCAGGTAAATTGAATCAGACAGCCAGTGCTTGTCAAACCACTGGCTCTGTGTTTTTGACATCTGGAAAAATGACCCCAAAAGATCTTTTAAAATAACTTTTTTTGGTACCTACAGTGGGGCAAAAAAGTATTTGGTCAGCCACCGATTGTGCAAGTTCTCCCACTTAAAATGATGGCAGAGGTCAGTAATTTTCATCATAGGTACACTTCAACTGTGAGAGACAGAATGTGAGAAAAAAAATCCATGAATTCACATGGTAGGATTTTTAAAGAATTTATTTGTAAATTAGGGTGGAAAATAAGTATTTGGTCACTTCAAACAAGGAAAATCTCTGGCTCTCACAGACCTGTAATGTCTTCTTTAAGACGCTTTTCTGTCCTCCACTCGTTACCTGTATTAATGGCACCTGTTTGAACTCATTATCTGTATAAAAGACACCTGTCCACAGCCTCAAACAGTCAGACTCCAAACTCCACTATGGCCAAGACCAAAGAGCTTTCGAAGGACACCAGGAAAAGAATTGTAGACCTGCACCAGACTGGGAAGAGGGAATCTACAATAGGCAAGCAGCTTGGTGTGAAAAAATCAACTGTGGGAGCAATTATCAGAAAATGGAAGACATACAAGACCACTGATAATCTCCCTCGATCTGGGGCTCCACGCAAGATCTCATCCCGTGGGGTCAAAATGATCATGACAACGGTGAGCAAAAATCCCAGAACCACACGGGGGGACCTGGTGAATGACCTGCAGAGAGCTGGGACCAAAGTAACAAAGGTCACCATCAGTAACACACTACAACGGCAGGAAATCAAATCCTGCAGTGCCAGACGTGTTCCGCTGCTGAAGCCAGTGCATGTCCAGGCCCGTCTGAAGTTTGCCAGAGAGCACATGGATGATACAGCAGAGGATTAGGAGAATGTCATGTGGTCAGATGAAACCAAAGTAGAACTTTTTGGTCTAAACTCAACTCGTCGTGTTTGGAGGAAGAAGAATACTGAGTTGCATCCCAAGAACACCATACCTACTGTGAAGCATGGGGGGGGGGGAAACATCATGCTTTGGGGCTGTTTTTCTGCTAAGGGGACAGGACGACTGATCCGTGTTAAGGAAAGAATGAATGGGGCCATGTATTGTGAGATTTTGAGCCAAAACCTCCTTCCATCAGTGAGAGCTTTGAAGATGAGACGTGGCTGGGTTACAAAGTATTGAGTTGAATTTTGTTATTGACCAAATACTTATTTTCCACCCTAATTTACAAATAAATTCTTTAAAAATCCTACCATGAGAATTCATGGATTTTTTTTCACATTCTGTCTCTCACAGTTGAAGTGTACCTATGATGAAAATTACTGACCTCTGCCATCATTTTAAGTGGGAGAACTCGCACAATCGGTGGCTGACCAAATACTTTTTTGCCCCACTGTATTTACTGAAGTAAAACGCATGGATCTGTTTAGTAGAACTATGCAGCAGATTCAGAATCAGTAGGAGACAAATGAACATTTTAAACACCAAGGTCTCACTGTACACCATCAAAAAC
>SSNR01000011.1:4696317-4708335 GCA_006937965.1 Callopanchax toddi
GATGGTTCTATTAAAAAAATCAAGGATCAAAGTAGTTTTATTTTCCCTAAGAAGGTAATCAGTTTTATTCCTTGCTGTAGAATAGAACACATTTATTTACTGTTATATTGACATTTCTAAAGCTGATGGATTCAATGACTTTATGAACTGGTTAGCTTAGCATCATGGCAGGGTGGATCTGCCCTGACTAGAAAATGAATTCGACAAATAGATTTAACTTCATTTTATTCTGATTCAGATGTATTGAGTTACTTTATGTATTAATAGTAGAGGTTTATAAATTAACAGGCATGAATTAAAAGTAAACCAAGTAGGGCTGCACGATATTAAGACAATCTGAGATATGCGATAACGACACACGCGCGCCAGCAAATGCACACCGCACATACACCCACAGTTGTCCTGCAGAGTACGTGTTTGTAGAATTTCGTCTCTCTTGTAACCAGAGCTTCTTCAAATGAGAGATGTGATTTTTTTTAACCACAAGGTCACCAACATTTCCCTCACTTGTTTTGCTTTCAGCCACGCTAAGCTAACACCGGTACAATCAAACAGGTTACGTAGGAGGCGGGCACATAACGTAAACCACCGTCTGATTGGTCACATGTGGGAAGGGCTAGTTTGATTGGTCAAATACTTCTATATTAGCCTACAAAGAGTTGATATATAGCACATATGGAATCATCTGAAAGAAGCATTAATCGCTGTGATGGGTCTATCACACTTCCTGTTATCGTGATGAGGATGACTTTTCGATATATTGTGCAGCCCTAAAAACAAGGTAAATAAATTCATCTTTTATTATTTGTGCATGAAATGTTGATTTAAAACATATTTTTGTTTAGACTTTTCTACATTCTGAAAATATTTTCAAGAGAACTTTGTGTTTGTAGTATCAGATCTAGAGATGTAGGATTCTTGTTGATTAGTCAGCTGTTGATCTGTTTAGTAGATTTTTTTTTTATCTGAATGTTTTTTCCATGTTGAATAAACTGATGATAAACTTCCTGTTTTTGTGTTCATATGAATTCTTTGACCTTCAGTTCCTCTCATCTAAAGTGGAAATCAGAACAAACTCTTGTATTTGTTGTTGTTTATCCTCCACCTGGTCCTGATTCTGACTTCTGCTCTGAAGATTTGTACTTTTTATCGACTTCTTATTGAAAACTAATCAAGTGATTAAAGTAGGAGATGTTAATATCCATGTCCACATTGACAGTGAGGCCTAAATATTTCATGTAGTAATCTATTAGAGTCAACTGGTTACTCAGTTTCATTTCAGTGGATGCTGATCAGAGGATGCTGGAACTAAAGTTGAAGAATCTCCATTCTTCTTTTCTTCAGTCCCACAGAGCAAGGTGACAGAAGACAGCGACCTAAAGCTGACTTCTTCACTACCTGATGATCTTGTTGATAATGTGTCCGTTTCAATGCTACATCATTAGCTTCTGTTGCTCCTTTAAAGAAGGAGGTGATCAGTCAGAGGAGGATGGCCCCACCTCAGAGGGAGGGACAAGACCTGACAGATAACAGTCACACATTCCCACCCTCATGCACACACACAGCCCTGTGTGAACACACCATAGACACTGTACACACACTCACTCCTCGTACACAGTCTTACAAAGTAACCCAGCTGGAGCTGGGATTGAAGCGATGACCTTTCCAGATGGCCACTCTACCAGCTGAGCTACACGCCACCCAAGATATTATGATTCAGTAGATCTCAGACTGACGATGTACAAAGTGTAGATTAGACTCTTCAAGTTGTAAACTGAAGTCAGGAGTCTGTATTTTAAATGTCTGAATTTGCTGTATGATCGTCTTTTAAGGTACTTTTTATAACCTGATACTCCATGTGTTGCAGATCAAGATGTAGAATCATCTCAGCTATAATTAGAATAAAGTATAGTTTGTGTTGGACAGATTTGGATTTTTAAAAAGTGAAATATTTTCCAAAAACACCTTTACCACCTTAAAACAGCTGCTGCCTATAATGACATGAGGGAATCAGCTGATATAATATTACAGTCCACAGAGATCTGAAACTCAGCTTTAAAAAGACCCTCAGAGAAAACTTTACAGCAGAAAATACATTAAAAATAACAACTGATGAGAGAAATCTGAATAAATATTTCAACCTGAACCAACAGATTCAGACTTTCAACCTGTGGAACAGAAGACAGGTGACGTCTCCTGCTGGTTTCATTTAGTTCTTCTAGTCCAGATATGTTAGTGTGGCTGGATCTGCCACGCTGCACATCCATAACAATTTGATCAATTAGAGTAATCTATGGAAGCATTCTGATGGAATCAGAATCTTTTATTGTCATTGTAGCAATGAGACATTGAACAACAAAATTAAGGTGCAACTTTTCAGTGCAAGAATAAAACAGTCACTCTAAGCTAAGATTAAAAACAAGTATATATATACTGTATACACACAAATACATACATGCATATACATATATGTACATTCATATAAACATACATAAATGAACAGTAGAAAAAAAATATACACACATATGAAAAGCCAAGCAAAATAAAATGAGTAATGGAAAAACTGTCATTCCTATACATTTTATTGCATTTGTCCCATAGATTGTGTTTGGCCTAAAGCTTAATGCTTGTAATAGTTTGTGTTACCTTTAACTGTGTGTAGCGAGCCTCATGGTGCAGTGGAGTCATGAATGACAACTTATGAACTTTTGTTCTCAGCTTTTACTCATAACTTCTGTGGGAAACCGTCACACATAGCAGGAGCCTCATAACAACGAACATATCACTCCGCCTCCAAGCGGGCACCACAATCACAGTATATAAGTGGCACTATATACTACAATGCTGGTTTTTTAAACATAATACTGTTGAACTGTAGACATTCTTTAACATTACAGAGGTTTCAGTGGTTCAGACTGACCACTTGGCTGTATTCAGCATGGTGGTGGCTGTAGGGTAAAAGCTGTTCCTCAGCCTGTTAGTTTTGGTTTTTATGGATCTGAACCAACTGCCTGATGGTAGAAGTTCAAACAGAACATGTCCTGGGTGTGATGGGTCCTGAAGAGCTCTCTTTGTGTTCCTGAGGCAACAGGAATTGTGAAGTTCTTCAAGTGAGGGGAGAGGACAGCCAACTCTCCTCTGGGCGACCTTGATGACCCCGTGGTCTTTTCTCTGTAACACTGCAGCTGGAGAACCATGCACAGAGACAGTAGAGCATGATGCTCTCCACCGTGCAGCGGTAGAAGGACACCAGCTGTTTCTCTGGGATGTTGTTCTTCCTCAGAACCCTCAGGAAGTAGAGTCTCTGTTGGGCCTTCTTCACTACCTCTGCAGTGTGTGTTCCCCAGGTCAGGTCCTCGCTGATGGTGACTCCCAGGAAGAGGAAGTCTGAGACCCTCCACACAGTCCCTGTTGATGATGAGTGGCTGGATGTTGTCTGCCTTCTTCCTGAAGTCTACGATGAGCTCCTTGGTCTTTGCTGTGTTGAGGAGCAAGTTGTTATCTCTACACCACGCTGTAAGCTGCTCCACCTCATCCCTGTAGGCGGACTCATCCCCCCCAGAGATCAGACCTACAACCAGGGTTCGAAATTAACACCCGCCAACCCGCCAAATGCGGGTTGAAAATCATTTTGGCGGGTACTGATGAAAAATAACCAGCCAATTTGGCTGGTGGTGACGCTCTGGATCTACATGTCCACCGTCTGGTCATGTCTGGTGCACCGCCACGGTTAATTAAAAGCCGCCACACTTTCAGGATGAAGTTTTTTTAAAATATATGTTAAAACAATGTAAAGCATACTAAAATACATAGCCTATATTTGGGCAATCAGGGCTCTAGAGTGCGACCATTTTGGCAGTAAATGTGACCTAATTTCCCAAAGATGCAACTAAAATTATCCCAGGTCGCTCCGGGACGACCGAGCGATAGACCTGTCTGGACAAAAAAAAATACTCGGTCACGCTGCAGATCTCCATGTGGTTCAACAACAGACACACGTTAAACCATGGATACTAAATATAAATCTTAATGGTCACATTGACGCTGAACTTGTCCACGCTACGGAACGGGGCGGGGGGGAGAAATACACCGCTAAACTCTGCAGGATGAGATTGACACTCCAGAAGTGAAAGTAAAACAGCAGTCAGCTGTAGTCAGATCATCAGAGTAATGATGAGGACGATATTGCACTGACAACGTGGATTTATTAAAAGAACTACAGCTCAAAGTCAGGAGACACACGGGTAGCGCGGGACGGAAATCAGTGGCTCGCGGACGGATCCGGTCCTCCCTCTGATTGGCTGTGGTCCAGATATTCCCTGTGTGCTGCAGTCAGAGAGGTGAGTAATGAATGCTAGGCTAGTCACATGAACAGATGTTGTGTGGATGAGGATATAAAATAAAAAGAATAATCAACTTTTCATCAAGTTAAGAGCTGAGAGTCTGAAAACAATTCTCTAACATGGAGCATCATCCTTCAGGTTAGGTCAGGCTCTGGTCCAGGTTAGGTCAGGACCTGGTCCAGGTTAGGTCAGGTTCTGGTCCAGGTTAGGTCAGGACCTGGTCCATGTTAGGTCAGGACCTCTTCCAGGTTAGGTCAGACTCTGGTCCAGGTTAGGTCAGGTTCTGGTCCAGGTTAGGTCAGGCTCTGGTCCAGGTTAGGTCAGACTCTGGTCCAGGTTAGGTCAGGACCTGGTCCAGGTTAGGTCAGGCTCTGGTCCAGGTTAGGTCAGGACCTGGTCCAGGTTAGGTCAGGTTCTGGTCCAGGTTAGGTCAGGTTCTGGTCCAGGTTAGGTCAGGTTCTGGTCCAGGTTAGGTCAGACTCTGGTCCAGGTTAGGTCAGGTTCTGGTCCAGGTTAGGTCAGACTCTGGTCCAGGTTAGGTCAGGCTCTGGTCCAGGTTAGGTCAGGCTCTGGTCCAGGTTAGGTCAGGTTCTGGTCCAGGTTAGGTCAGGTTCTGGTCCAGGTTAGGTCAGGTTCTGGTCCAGGTTAGGTCAGGTTCTGGTCCAGGTTAGGTTAGGTTCTGGTCCAGGTTAGGTCAGGCTCTGGTCCAGGTTAGGTCAGGACCTGGTCCAGGTTAGGTCAGGTTCTGGTCCAGGTTAGGTCAGGCTCTGGTCCAGGTTAGGTCAGGTTCTGGTCCAGGTCAGGCTCCTCTCTACCATCTTTCAGCTGCAGCAGACTGATCATCAGGAGTCTGAGAGGATGATCAACTTTAACTTCTGATTTGATTTCAGTTAAACTTAAGTCATTGAGGCCATCCTGATTTACATTTTTATAATGACCTCATACCCTTGATTTAATACATTTTAAATATAATTACTGACTTTGATTCATTTATGTGCATAACTTTACACCGTTTACAGAAACACTCAGTTCCCTCTCTTTGGTGTGATGCTTTCCTACTATATTGATGACCGACACCGACACCCCCCTTATTCTGAGAGCTCTGAAGATATGTAAGAAAAAGATATAGTAATAAAAAAATAAATGCTCGCACATTGTGTAAAATTTTGTGTATATTGCACTATCTGTGTGTTTTTCTTGATAGCAGTGTTAATAAAAATGATCAAATATCCAATCAGTGGCATTATAACCTTTTTATTACGGCAGAAAAATTGGGCTAGTGTAAATTCTGTTTGGCTGGTAACTTCAGAAAGTTCCTAGCCACTTTGGGTGGTGATCAAAAAAGTTCATTTCAAACCCTGCTTACAACAGTGGTATCATCCGAAACTTGACAATGGTGTGTGAGCTGTGGTGAGCTGGAATGCAGTTGTGGGTGTAGCGTGTGTAGAGCAGGGGTCTCAGTATGCAGCCCTGTGGTGTGCCAGTGCTGAGGCTGATAGGTGTTGAGTAGTGGGGAGACCCCACCCTGACCCTCTGAGTGCGAACACTCGGGAAGTCCTTGATCCAAAGGCAGGTGGGGTGTGGAAGTCCAATGTCTCAAATTACAACAACAAGGATTCAACTCTACAAAACATTAGAAACACATTTGACACCAAATTAGTTACTGAGCAAAAACATCTCTATCATGCTGATCCTTCTAAAATACAATGGAACGATGTCACAAAGAAGACAGAACAAAAAGACAGGACTAGAATTAAAGAAAGTCACATGGCTTCTGTTCATGACCTCTGTTGGACTTTAAAATGACACTAAGACACTAAAACAAAGTCCAAACTGATCTGAGTCCGGCTGTTTGTTTTGTCATCATTTGTTTTCTTCTAAATGTTCCTTGTATTCATATCCCAACATGTCAAAGTGATGCCAACTCTAAAGTGTGTGTTGATAGTATTTTGTAAGTGTAACAGAGATGAAGAGTTGAAGGAGTTTCAGTCAAACTGCTGTGCAGTGATTGTTAGCTGTTTGTCGCCACCTACTGGTGGTTTGTAGTATAGATATCATATATATCACTAGATGCCCTATGTGGGACTCTACGGCGTCCCTACACGGCGGCCATCTTGCTTCGTACAGCTGACGTTCTGCTCTCTATGGCAGCAGATGGAAGGTGAGCATCAGCTTAACTAAAAACACTCATAACTCGATGAAAAATTAACATATTTACAAACGGGTTACTTTCTTACAAACCTTATTATGTATAGACTTGAGATTTGATACTTTTACAATTTATGAATTTCCAGACCATTATCATTATATTTTGATATATATTCACAGCCACGTCTCTGACGTTTATAAAAATACAAACCGTATAAAAATCGGTTAAAAATTGAGCAAGTTAGAGGTATTTAATAGTACATGCTTCATTGACACCAATGTAAGAAATGGGGCAGCTGTACGAAGTAAGATGGCCGCCGCCGTAGGGACGTCAGGGTTCATTGACGAACAGCACGGGTGAGATATCTAGTGATATATATGATATCTATGGCTTGTAGCAGGGGTCCTTCAGGCGCGCTCCCGGCTGCCCCAGCAGCGACGCAGTGCTGGAAGCTGGAGCAGGTAGGTGTAGGTTTAGCGCTCTCTCTCCACATAACGTGGGTTTAGCGTCATGTTTGTGTTGAGTTAACGAAGCCATGAAAGCTGTCCCGGGTATATCAGCGCTGTTAGAGAGCATGTGGTGAAGGTCCGCCGTGTTTGTGTTGAAAGAACGACTTGATGAAGAAGATTGTCTCCGGGCGGGCGGTTAGCATGCTAAGCTAACGGAAGCTAAGCGCTCGCTAGTCCCGGTTGTTGTAGTAATGGTTGCTTTGTGTTGTTGCCCTGAACAGAGCCATGATGCAGTTGTCTCACACTGACGGAGCATTGTGTGTTTGTTTCTTTGAGCAGATCCCTGCCAGTAAAGAACATTGAAGAGCAGCCCTGTGTCTGTGGCCTGATTGGACAGCTGTGCTGAAATTGGTGACGTGAAGCGACAACAGCACAACTCCGGTTCCCCTGGAGCAGCAACCACGGTTCCATCAACACTTCCTGAAGCTCAGGTAGAGTTGGAAAAAGGTCCTTTCTCTAAATTACCCACAATGCCCTGAAGATGATCTAAAACATGGAAGCTGAGATCAAATCAAAGCGTCTCTTTGTTCCTAACAAACAGGTTGAGTCACTAATAAACAAAAAAATAATGAATGTTTTTATTTAGATGAATAAACATTGTTTACTTCCTCTCAGTGATCACTGTTAATGAGACTAAATAAATATAATATGTGAGAAAAACAACAATTTATCAAAACAGTAACTTTAGTCCTTCTTATCTTCAGAAAACCCAGTTTCTGCTGTTTCGGTTTCCATAGCAACCTCCTCATTCTCAATATGGCCGACTGAATGAGGCGTCTACTCTTCTTTTAAAGGTTCTAACCAGACTTAGCATCAACATCATAGTAATTATATGTAGCTACTCGTTACCATCAATATAAAAATCAATCAATCTCAGTTTTTCATTTTGTCATCCATAACATCAGATTCCTCCTCTGATCACCAAAGAGCTGCGTTCTTCATCCGTCACTCGGTGACGTGGTAGTAGGGCTTCTCTGCTGTCAACACACTGGTGCTGCTCAGTGAGAACTCTTCATCCACATTGATCAGCTGTATTTAGTTCAACTTGGTCCCAGTGGTTTAGAATTGTGTTTACTGCCTCCGTCTCCAGAATCAGCTCTACGTGTTGGAGCGTTTCCCTCCGTCGGCGCTGATTAGTGGTCTGTCTCCTGTCAGTCACGTACGAGGCGGATTCAATGCGACATGTCCGTTCAGACTGGAGTCGCTTTCAAAAACATCAGATACGTATCCGATTCAGTTCCACATATGAAAGTGACCTGGATCGGATTTGAAAATATCGGATCTGTGCCATTCAAACAGTCTTTAAAAAATCAGATATGGGTCGCATGAGGGGTTAAAAAAATCAGATTTGATTGCGCTTTTGGCTGCAGTGTGAACGTAGCCTTTGTGAACTAGGAGTGAAAGAGAGCTCTGTGTCGAGGTTGAATTGTGACGATCTTCCATCTGGAGAGGAGCTGGAGGAAACAGGAGTAAAACATTTGTTTTAGCTTCAAACGCTCTCATCGTTTCTGGAGCAAAGCGTTCATGTCTGCTCAGAATGACCAGTGACGCCTGTTGACCTTTGACATCTGCTTGATCTTTTGACCTCTACAATCAACACATTCTAATCCATCACAATCTAATATCGTCGTATCCTCCACCTCTACTGTCAAATAAGGCTGGACGGTGTAGAAAAAAGCCTATCGTTTAAAAAAATTCTTATTCAATAATAATAATGAAAATATGAAAAAAGTGATGTTGAAGCGTTGTTGGTTTTATTATTTGGGACATGACTGACTGAGTGATTATAGATCCTGTATTTGAACCAGGGGAAGACAGACAGCTGAACCTCACAGGGATCAGCTGTTTTATCATCCTCCATAAAATAAACCACTCAGCTTCAGCACGTTTGAATGTTACCTGTATCGCTTCAGGTCCGGTGTTCAGTCTTCATGTTCTTCAGGTCGTGTTTGTCCCAGTTTGGTTTGCTGTAGAGGATCCAGAGGATTTCTCCTCCGTAGTGGATCCTAACCGGGGTGACAGCTCTTATCGCTGCAGCTTCGAGCAGCTAAATGCTAAAACAGGTTGGTTGTGTTACCAGACTGGGTTTCATTGATTCTCTGCTCATTTTGCAAACGACCGTTGTTTGGTTTTCGTCAGAATTGTAAAAACCAAAACATTGACATGCTGGTGAACTAACAAACTAAACTTTTTTCTGGATAATTTCCTCCACCCCACCTTGCAGCAACCTGCTCTGTTTTGCACTGAGAGGGGAGGGGCTTAGTGACAGAGCTGGGTCTGTGCTGCTGATTGGTTAGAAGTAAACAATGACTCTATTTGTTGGAAGGGAATCTTCCTGTCAGTTACTGGATCGATAATAGTGGTAACTGTGGGAAGCTGGGTCTGCTACGACCCCCTCTCTCCTGTGGCCAGGACCTGCTGCCTGCCTTCTCAGTTCCTTCTCCGGTTCTTTTTATCTTCGGCGATCAGGAAGAATTAATCTACAACTCTTATTTCTCTTTTATTAACACCTTTAATGAACTTTTGTAAAAGGAGGCTGCTGTGTGTGTTCAAAAACACAATCAAAGACGGTCTGGAGTATAATTCTAAAGTCTCACATTTTGAACACAGTTGGGATCCTCCCAGGAAGATAAACATTCCCTAGCAACAGACGGAGAGTTGGCTTCACTTTATCAGCTGTTTGGTTCCAAGATGGAGGCTGTCTGCTCATCTCTACACATTCCTGCACACAATATCACATCTTCAACTCCAAGTCGAAACATATTAGACTGAACCTAGTCATCTGTGGATTATAACTCTGTGGATTATTATAGATTGTTATGAAAATGAGTGGGGGTGTTTATAAACTCTTGAAAGTCTGGAAGACTGATCAGATTGTATTTTCTCGTTCCAAATCAATGTGATCATGTTATTTCTCAGCGGGGCGATTCATCTGAGCTGAAAACCTCCCTCTTAGCATAAAGAACACATTGATACACTCTAAAAAACTAACTATGATTATAAGTGATTATATGTAATTACTTCTAGGGCTGGGCGGTATGGCAAAAAAAAAATTTAGCACAGTTTTTCTTAAAATTATATCGGTTTTACGGTATTTGACTGTATTTTTTTACACGGCCGTTACTACCCATTAGGGGTGTAACGATATCCAAATCCCACGGTACGATATCGTCACGGTATGGACCTCACGGTACGATATTTATTGCGATATTGTGGCTATGCTCACGGTAATAAGCCTCACAACATAAATGTACCATTATGACGTTTTAAATGGTCTGAAAAGCCATTCCTAAAGTTTTAAATTCAAGTAACAACTCAACATATAAAGAAAAGACATAACAGCTTATTTAATAAATAAAAGTAACCAGGAAATACACAACTTAAGTCATAAATAAAAATACCTAGGCATCACCAAACAGGAAAATAATTAGAAGGTAGCCTCTTCTAGTTTCTAGAGTTCTAGTCCAGTTTCAGTTTTTAAAAAAATCAACATTTAAGGAGGAGGAGGAGGACAGATTATTGATCTGTTAAAATGACCTCTGCTGTTTTTACTCCTCCAGTAGGAACTTCTCCTCTCCTTGGTTTCTGTCTGACAAGTCTTTTAATATTACTGCCTTCATCTGGGCAATGACTGAATTAAAAGAAATTAAATAATTGACTAAAATGTGTTGATGATGGCATTTTATATTTAAGTTCCAGTTTAGCCACTAATTATTTAAACCCCACGACGTTCACGGTGGAAATTGGATGCAAATCAGTCGCTAAATATTCTGGGATGTATTTTATTTTCTCAGCCTTTGAGCTGCTGTGAGGCAGCGCTGATCTAAGAGCTTCAGGCTGGGATTTTTGACCCGTCTGGACTTTCTTAACACACTCACAGAAATATTTAACCCTAAAACATAAGATTTATGTAATTTATTTACATGACAAATTCCCATTTACTTTTTTTAGGTAATCTTTAAACAAACCTACCAAATAAACCTTACATGATATATATTCATTTGTGTAATAAAGCTTATTTATTTGAAATGCATAATCCTCAAGTTTATGTATTTCCTATTAATAAAGTTTAATTACTTTAAATTCATAATAATGGGGTTATTTATTTCAAATACATAAAGTATATTGTTTGAATTGCATAAAAATTAGGTTACCGATGCAATATAAATAACATTTATTTATTTGAATTACATGTCATTTATGCTTATGTACTAAACCAAATTATTTAAAATGCATCATATTTATGTAATTCTTTTCCATTTAGTAGAAACAATAATGCACAAGATCAGATCACCTTGTTGATTCAACAACTTTATTAACATTAAAGTCTCAATATCCATAACATGAAACTCATGACAGAACATATCCTTGTGGTTCATTTTGAAGTGTTTATCTTCAACGTTAATGCGTGTACAAATACTCCCATCTTTCTAATTGATGTCACTCTTCTCCATCCCCCCCTCATCCAACTTTTTCTCCATCCAGAGTACTTAATAGAAGTGACTAAACTGTAGAAAAAAACTTAGCATATAAAGCATGACATGAGGAAAAAAATACAAACAAGTCCAAAAAGTCTGTGAAAAATGTCAGAAATATTTCAGCTCATCAGAGCAAAGTGCAAAACTGTCCATCCACACATACTCTCCACTTGTGAGCTTTCAGTCTGTTTAGTTTATCGATGGTTTTGTTAAATGCAATAATGCAACGTAGAGTCTTATTTGGAATGTTCACAAGTCAGTCTTTTATTTAAATACATAATTATGACAGAAACGTCACTTGAAGATGATATACCCTATATCTTAAAGTGATTTTTCCATCATAATTATGTATTTCTATAAAAGACTGACTTGTGTACATTCTAAATAAGACACACTGAGGCACACTGATGGCTAACTCACTTTAAAAATCACCCATCTATGAACCCACCTACAAAGGCGCACTTGTACATCACATTACATCATTCCCCTGTTAAAGGCTTGGAGACAAAACGATTAAAAAAAAACTTTACAGATACACA
>SSNR01000011.1:4712531-4724699 GCA_006937965.1 Callopanchax toddi
CCCCCCCTCCCCAGCTGTGACCGCTAGTCTGACAGAAGCAGGTCTGTGACCCTGAGGTGCGCATATGAGTCTATCTCCCCCATTAATTAGTTTTAATATGATTCAAAACTTTATTGAAGCATCAGATTGACATCTTGAGTTAAATGCAGTTTGTATTTATGAGGATTGAGCATAAAAAAGTTGCTCAGTGTTTTAGAAAATAATGAGAGAGCAAAGTTTTTTGTCTTTTCTTTTTCATTATGCTGATCCGAAAATTGATCCGAACCGTGACTCAAAACTGTGAACCGATCCGATCCGTGAGCTTTCTGATCCGTTGCACCCCTAATTCCTGGTAATTAATATTCCAAGACATGCTTTCGCTAAGATGGTGAAGCTGCCGGTTTAGCTCCGCCTACTAGCGGCTAAGTCATGTTCGACTTTTTAAACCTGAAAAACCCCGAAACAACAGACGTGCGCCCGTCTCCTCTTTTTGGACTACGTTCCTCTGGGTTCGTAATTTGTAAGTCGCCATGACATCTCCTGATAGTCACCATTCTTGGCTCAAAAGTTTCACGCTGCGGTGTTGTGTGTCGCGGTGAAATGTGTCCCCACTGCCAACATCCGGCCGGGACGCTGTGTGGTCTATTCACCGGTATAGCTGTATATGAAAAATTCATATCATAACAAAAAAAACACTGGTATCCGGTATGAACCGGTATACCGTCCAGCCCTAATTACTTCAATAAAATAATACAGAATATATTTAATTATGGCCTTATTATGGTTCTTACAGTGGAGCATTGACTCATTCACAGTGTTATCACACAACATAACCCACAGCAGGTGATGGATTAGAATCGCGCAGATCGTTTAGTTGACCAGTCTTTGTTTCCATAACCACACCAACATGAAAACAGCTGTCTGATGAAGCAGTGGTTCTGTTTGATCAAACACAATAATAAAGAACCCTAATAATTCTAACCTAACATTCTCTAAATGAGAGATGCATGAACTGTAGATTGACACTACTACATTAAAGCATGTAAAATGGTCTGTAACACGATGTAATACACTAAACAGAGCAATGAAATGAAATGCAGATCTGGGCATAAACTGCTGACACAGCTTTACAATCACTCTGAATCATGATTGATGACCGACCCAAAGTTAGTGTCGGCTCATCGGCAGTCCAGTGCAACGGATACCGTTGCTATTTTTCAACACCGGGTGTATACGCCATTACCTTAATACCGCCCAAGCCTATTTCAAACTATTGTTTATAAACAAAGTAAACATGCTCAGAGCAGGTTTGCCTTTACAGAAACATTACAGTAAGAACAGCAGTTGGAAAACGTCCTATCCTTGTCTGGTCTGAACTAATTATAAAGAGAAAGGCCGAATATTGATTTAGAAGTGGGAGGAGTTATTGGAGGTGTTTTACTAATCATAATGTTGGCGAGTTGCGCACAGATCGGCCTGGATTCAGAGACCAGAGTGGGAGAAGAATGTGTTATTAAATGAGTTTGATCCGTGTTGGGGTGAATTCCTCTTACATAAGAGCTTTTCCTTAAATAGTGAGGAAGGGAATTTGGGATAAGGTTCCCCTCCTCGAATTAAAAGGGTCCTGCAAATACTAGCTGATAGTCCTTAGCGGGAATCGCGTTCCCGGTTCAGGAACAAAAGCTGGTGAGGAGGAGTTCTCTGAACAGGGACCTGCTTGAAAAACAACCCATTTGTGAAGCGTGCTAAAATTAACTTTAAAATTCACTGGTTACCAAAAAAGTCTGCTGCTCCTTCAGTAAACCATCAGAAGTCAGGAGGGCGTTATTAAACAGATAAAAATAATTCCACCTTAATTATCTCTTAAAAGTTATTTCTCTTAATTCAGATTTATGAAAATGGATCTAAGAAGTTGAACCCTTCTGGTCTAGGTACGGAGACTTAAGAGGCTTAAAATAGCTTGATGTTATAAATTCATTTAGGCATTCCGTTGGCCATCTTTAGCAGGGTTTAATCATTGGAGTTTAGAGGCTGTAAATACACTGAGTGGCCGCGGTGAGTTTTGAGCTTCACTTTAAAAATAGGAATCCACAGGAGTTTTATTTAAAACATCCTGACTTCCCCTGCTGAGGAGTCTTGATCAGAGTCGCTCTCTGATGCTCCTCTTCAGGCCGAGGAAGAGAGATTAAATTTAATAAAGTTCTGACAACACAAACTGTATGTGGATCCCGACAGGTAAATTTATCAACAGTGAACAATCCAGTCCTGAACCCTGGATTTAAGCTGCGGTATTTAGAAAATTATGCTCTGGTAATTACAGGCTGCTCCACACAGCTTAAAATCCCAAAACTTCTCCTGCTAAATGTGGTCGGGGAGGGATTCAGCCCAGATCTTAAGCCCCACAAGCCTGAAATGGAAAACAGAGGGGACGGATTATTAAAATCTCAGTGTTCCACAGGACCTTTTCCACACTAGTATGGCATTACCCAATTGGACAAAATGAAAAATGACAGGAAATATTTTTATCAAAGCATTTCTTTTCCTACTGAGCCACACGTCTATCATTAGATATATATTGTTATTGAATTATCCTCCACCTCTACTGTCAAACTCACATTTTATCAACAGGCTGATTTGGTTCCATCAAAGAACAAAGAGTTGTTTTTCATCTTCTGGGAGCCAGACAGAAGGATGTCTGTCCTCTATGGATCTAGTTTCAGGAGGTTTTCTGACGTCCAGCATTAGATGTGGTTTTGACAGTCCAGCAGTGAACTCAGTGACCTCAGCAATAAGACAAGAGACGTCTGTGTGAATATTCAATGAAAGGTGTCCAACATGTGCATGTGTTTCAGGTCTCCCTGCAGATGTTCAGATGGTGCTGATTAAGGAAGAAGCTCCTGAAGAAGAATGGAGACCTGGTGTGGACCAGCAGGACCCAGAACCCCTCACCATAAAGGAGGAACAGGAGGAGGTGGGGACCAGCCTGGATGGAGAGCAGCTCAACATAAAGGAGGAACAGGAGGAGGTGAAGACCAGCCTGGATGGAGAGCAGCTCAACATGAAGGAGGAACAGGAGGAGGTGAAGACCAGCCTGGATGGAGAGCAGCTCAACATGAAGGAGGAACAGGAGGAGGTGAAGACCAGCCTGGATGGAGAGCAGCTCAACATGAAGGAGGAACAGGAGGAGGTGAAGACNCAGTCTGGATGGAGAGCAGCTCAACGTGAAGGAGGAACAGGAGGAGGTGAGGACCAGCCTGGATGGAGAGCAGCTCAACGTGAAGGAGGAACAGGAGGAGGTGAAGACCAGTCTGGATGGAGAGCAGCTCAACGTGAAGGAGGAACAGGAGGAGGTGAAGACCAGCCTGGATGGAGAGCAGCTCAACATGAAGGAGGAACAGGAGGAGGTGAAGACCAGCCTGGATGGAGAGCAGCTCAACATGAAGGAGGAGACTGATCCCACCAGCTGTTCATTCACTCCAGTTCCTTTGAAGAGTGAGGATGATGAAGAGAAACCTCTGTTCTCACAGCTTCATCAGCACCAAATGAAAGATGGAGATCTTCCAAGCAGCAGCTCAGCTGATCAGATGACAGCAGCAACTGGTGGAGAGGACTTTGGAGGAGAAGAAACTCCCAGAAACCCAGATGGAAACACTGATGAAGAGGATTCCAGCTCTTCAGAGACTGAAGACAGTGACAGTTACTGGAGTCCTGAGTCAAGTGTAAACACTGTCAACAAATGTGTTAGCTGCTCTGAGTGTGGTAAGCAGTTTGTTAATAAGCGCTCACTTCAGGTACACATGACATGGCATTCAAGAGTCAGGTCTTCAAGCTTCAAGGTTCAGAAGAAATGTGCTGGAGTGGAGAACAATGTAGACTCACACAGGGAGGTCCAGACAACAACAAAACCATTTAGTTGTGATGACTGTGGTAAAACATTTGGTTATAAAAGTCTGCTAAACAAACACATGAATATTCACACAGGAGAGAAACCATTTGTATGTGATGTTTGTACAAAAAGATTTTATGAAAAGAATCATTTAAACAATCATATGAGAATTCACACAGGTGAGAAACCGTATGAATGTGATGTTTGTAAAAAAAGATTCAATGAAAAGAAAAATTTAAACAATCACATAAGAATTCACACAGGAGAGAAACCATTTGGATGTGATGTTTGTAAAAGAAGATTTAATGTAAAGTATGATTTGAAAAGACACATCAGAATTCACACAGGAGAGAAACCATTTGGATGTGATGTTTGTAAAAAAGGGTTTAGAGAAAAAGGTCATTTAAACAAACACATGAGACTTCATGCTGGAGTGAAACCATTTAGTTGTGATGTTTGTAAAAAAAGATTTAATGAAAAGAATTATTTAAACAAGCACATGAGAATTCACACAGGGCAGAAACCATTTGAATGTGATGTTTGTAAAAGAAGATTTAGTATAAAGTATGATTTAAACAGACACATGAGAATTCACACAGGACAGAAACCATTTAAATGTGATGTTTGTAAAAAAGGGTTTGGCACCAATTGTCAGTTAAAGACACACTTGAGAATTCACACAGGGCAGAAACCATTTGGATGCGATGTTTGTAAGAGAAGATTCAATGAAAAGTATAATTTAAACAGACACATGAGAATTCACACAGGACAGAAACCATCTGTGAACAAAAGTTTAGCCGTATGAGTCGTTAAAACAAACATAAGAACTACCAGGAAACAAGGCGGTCATTTGCAGTCTTTATTGAAACATGAGACCTGACTTGAAGGGAAACAGTTTAGCTGTTGATATCAGAAACCATTTGGTTGTGATGGTTGTTTTAAAAAAATTCAAGGATCAAAATAGTTTTATTTTTACTAAAAAGGTAATTAGTTTTACATCTTGCTGTAGGCTGTATAACACATTTATTTATATGTTTGCATTTCTAAAGCTGATGGATTCAAAGACTTAATGAACTGGTTAGCTTAGCATCATGGCAGGGTGGATCTGCCCTGACTAGAAAATGAATTGGACACAAAGAGATTTCACTTAATTTGATTCTGATTCAAATGTATTACGTTACTTTATGTATTAATAATGGTAAATGGCGTGTACTTGTATAGTATATAAATTATCGGGCACGAATTCCTCTGTTTAAGAGTGGGGATAAACACAGTTTCAGTAATTACAGGCCGGTGTCACTACTTCCACAGTTTTCAAAAATACTAGAAAAAGTGTTTGTGTCAAGGTTGGATAAATTCATGGGAAAAAAATAATATTTTGAACCCTTAACAGTATGGATTTAGAACCAATCATTCAACTGCAATGGCAATAATGGATCTGACAGACAAAATATCGACAGCAATAGACAATAGAGACTACTTCATTAGCATTTTTATTGATTTACAAAAAGCATTTGATGTCATTGATCATTCAAGGTTACTTCAAAAACTACAGCAGTATGGAATAAGAGGTGTGGCTCATCAGTGGGTTAGAAGTTATTTAGAAAATAGGAAACAATTTGTTCAAATAAATGATATCAGATCAGAACTGGGTGACATTAATTGTGGAGTGCCACAAGGGTCGGTCCTTGGACCAAAACTGTTTATATTGTTTATTAATGATTTTGTAAATGTATCTAAGTTTCTTGGTACTGTCCTATTTGCTGATGATACAACATTGTTTTATTCAGGATCAGAAATAAGTGAGGTAACTACAGTGATAAATAAGGAACTGATTAAAATTAAAGACTGGTTTGACACTAACAGATTAACACTAAATCTTAATAAGACTAATTTTATTTTGTTTAATGACAAAAAAAACAATGAGGTATCACTAAAAATAGACGGAATGGAAATTAAAAGGGTTAAAGAAACTAAATTCTTGGGAGTGATGTTTGAAGAGGGTTTGACCTGGAAGTCACACATTAGTTCTATAAAAGGAAAAATAGCCAAAGCCATGGCAGTACTTCATAGAGTCCAGTTTTTGTTGAATAGTTCTGGTCTGTTAACATTGTAGAACTCATTGATTGTACCATACTTAACTTACTGTACAGAAATCTGGGGATCCACATATAAAACACACACACAACCATTGTTTATCTTGCAGAAAAGAGCTTTGAGAATTATAAATAACAGTTATTACAGAGATTCATCTAACCCATTATTTCTTAAATATAAAATAATAAAATTTCATGATTTGGTGAATTGGAAAATACTACTTTACATGTACAAAGCTAGTACAGATAGTCTGCCAACTAATATTCAGAAGATGTTTGTGAAAAGAGTCGGTAGTTATTTATTGAAAGGAAATAAAATCTTTAATAAACCTGATTTAGAACAAAGACAAAGGAATGGAGTATTTCAGTGAACGGTGTTAAATTATGGAACAACCTTAATATGGAAATGAAAGAATCAAAGTCACTTCATGTTTTTAAAAAATGCTTCTAATCAAATATATTGAGAAATTATGAAAGTGTAAGCTAAGTTAGTGACTGTGCTTATTTTTGGAAATATTGAAAAAGGAAGTTAATTTAAAAATGAGTTTATATATACTGTAACTTTAGTAGATAATTAAGAATTTTGTTTGTAATAGGGGGCAGATTATATAAGATTTGTATCTTCTTACTGCCCCTTTTCATTCAGTTTTGTTTTGTAAATATTGATGATAATTTGTATTCTCTTTTTTTCTTTTGAATGAAATAAATCTATTAATAAAATTTTTTTTTTTTAAGTAAAACAAGGAGGGCTGCACGATATTAAGAAAATCTGAGATATGTGATAACAGCACACAATATAACAGCTAGCAAACGTAAGGTTCAATGAATACAAAAGCTGCGACACAACAACAAAAAACCACAACACAACAACAAAAGTCACAAAAACAAAAAGCCACAACACAACAACAAAAGTCAACACAACAACAAAAGTCACAACACAACAAAAAGCCACAACACAACAACAAAAAGCCACAATACAACAACAAAATGCCACAACACAACAACAAAAAGCCACAACACAACAACAAAAAGCCACAATTCAACAACAAAATGCCACAACACAACAGCAAAAGCCACAACACAACAACAAAAAGACACAACACAACAACAAAAAGACACAACACAACAACAAAAAGACACAACACAACAACAAAAAGCCACAACACAACAACAAAAAGCCACAATACAACAACAAAATGCCACAACACAACAACAAAAGCCACAACACAACAACAAAAAGACACAACACAACAACAAAATGCCACAACACAACAACAAAAGCCACAACACAACAACAAAAAGACACAACACAACAACAAAAAGACACAACACAACAACAAAAAGACACAACACAACAACAAAAAGACACAACAGAAGTGATCTTCTTTGAAGACTCGTCCACTGTTTTTCCCTCTCAGCCTTGTAATAAGTCTTCGGTTCGTTTTGTCCGGCCCGCCACTCCGGGAGGAGTTTTCCGCTGCACTCGCTTTGACCGGAAGTTCCGCTATTCATGAATAACTCACAATGTCCCAAAACGAGGTGTTTTATTAAAGTACTGGCCTTACATTTGTGTTATGAATCTAATGACCAAGATCCGAACGCTATTGTTGCTTATTATTTACTTATGTTTGAGCTAAATTAGAGTTTAACTTTATGTAGGGTGACCATATTTTGATTTTTGAAAAAGAGGACACTTGGCTCAGTCATGAAACATTTTGATACTGTGTAATTTAAAAAGACCTGTTTAAAGTAACTGGGATTCATGGAGGACTTTTCACTGGTTGTGTTTTAAGCTGATGGATTTATTGTTTTACTGTGTGCTTTTATACTGTTATTTTTAACTTGTTACATTTATTATGTTTTATAGTGATTCTGAGTGCTTTTATGCTATTGTTTTTAACTTGTTACTTTTATTGTAAATTTGTATTGTACGGTGACCTTGGGTGTCAGAAAGACGCCTAAAATAAAAAGTATTATTAAAGTATAAAGTCTCTGTAGTTTTGAAGAATAGTTTAATAACCTTCAAAAGGGTTTTGAAAATTAACAGTATAAAAACTAAACTTATCAATGCTGCAGGAGGTGGATTTGAACCTGTGAACTCTGTGCTTATAGACTAGCGTTTAAGCCATTACACTACCGCAGCTCAATGTAAAACCTGGGGAAATATTTTTAAGTAGTGTTAATAATGTCACATTGGGAAGATGGTGCATAAGAAAACAGTGAAATGCTGTTTGTTCTGTCTGTGACAGGGACATCACACGCAACACGGACTGCTTTATTCACACCAGTTATTTAAGTACGTGCCTATTTGCTGTGAAAAGCGATAAAACCCGGACATTTTGATTGATCTCTAAAAAAACCCCAGACGCTCCGGTCAGAACGTGAAAAGTGGACTGGACATGTCCAGGGAAAAGAGGACTGCTGCCTACGGTCCATTTTAGCATAGGTTCTGTTGGACTACAACTTCCGTTTCATTTTTTTGGTTTCGTTTTTAACTTTCATTTTATTATCACTTCCGTTGTGGCTTTTGTTGTCGTGTTGTGGCTTTTGTGGTTGTGTTGTAGATTTTTGTTGTTGTGTTGTGGCTTTTGTATTTGTTGAACCTTCTGGGCCACCGTACAAACGCACGTACACCCACAGTTGTCCTGCAGAGTACGTGTTTGTAGAACTTCGTCTCTTAGAGACATGATTTTTTTTTTTTTAAGCACGAGGTCACCGACATTTTCCTCACTTGTTTTGTTTTCATCCATTGCGAGGCTAAGCTAACTCCAGTACAATCAAACAGGTTACATAGGGGCGGGCACATAACGTAAACAGAGCCATCTGATTGGTCACATGAAAAGGGCTAGTATGATTGGTCAAATACTTCCATGTTAGCCTACAAAGAGTTGATATATAGCACATATGAAATCATCTGAAAGAAGCATTAATCGCTGTTTTTGACGTCTTTTGTGATGGGTCTATCACACTTCCTGTTATCGTGATGAGGATGGCTTTTTGATATATTGTGCAGCCCTAAAAACAAGGTAAATAAATTAATCTTTTGTAATTATTTGTGCATGAAATGTTGATTTAAAACATAATTTTGTTTAGACTTCAACTTTTAATTAAAGCAGCTCTCTGGATTATTTTTCCTCTGTATCAAAGTTTTCTAAATGTTTTAAATGATATTTCAGGTCTAAACTATGATCTATGGGTTGAGTTCCACAACATCTGTCATTCTGATGAAGACCCTCCTTCCTCCTAGAGACCCCTTTCCATTATTTCTTGCCGACGACATTTTTCAGCCAATGAAATTCAAATTTCTGCATTCTCTCAACATGCACGCGCATCGACCAAACCTGTACCAGTAGGGGGCGCTGTCGTACACGACGCTCCGTGTGTTTCTCTGTTTGCCGTCTCGTTCACTGAGGACTCTCAGCTCATTTCTACTAAAAACCTACCCATTTCCCAGCTAAAGATGGATTTATTTTTATTTTTAAACCTTTCACCTCACAGAATGGCAAGGCTTGACAGGATTATGCGTTTATTTTGGTCAGAAAGTTCATCCAGGGCCGAGTCAAGTTCAGCTTCAGAGTCCAGCAGCAGCTCTCTGCTAACAGAGCTAATATCAGAAGCAGCAGGGACAGAGAGGGCTCTTCAGACCCTCGTAGTGTTGTTGGAATAAGACTGTGAACTGTGAGTGATTAAACCCTACACATTGAGCTGTACAGCTCATGCCCGCAACGTATATGCGCCGCGCGCACACGCGACCAGACGCGTGTGTCGAGATGTTTTGAGGAGGAGCCTTTGGACGCTAGATTCAAAAACTGCTCTCCTGATGAAATAATCCAGAGAGCGGCTTTAAAGGAAA
The DNA here is from genome assembly GCA_006937965.1 of Callopanchax toddi. Lineage (NCBI taxonomy): Eukaryota > Metazoa > Chordata > Actinopteri > Cyprinodontiformes > Nothobranchiidae > Callopanchax > Callopanchax toddi. The sequence goes on from SSNR01000011.1 coordinate 4,722,346, forward strand.
CATTTTTTAATATTACAATCTTTTCTAAATTTAGAAAATATTTTCAACAGAACTTGGTGTTCTTCGTATCAGGTCTAGAGATGTAGGATTCTTGTTGATTAGTCAGCTGTTGATCTGTTTAGTAGATTTTTGATCTGAATGTTTTTTCCATGTTGAATAAACTGATGATAATAAACTTCCTGTTTTTGTGTTCATATGAATTCTTTGACCTTCAGTTCCTCTCATCTAAAGTGGAAATCAGAACAAACTCTTGTATTTGTTGTTGTTTATCCTCCACCTGGTCCTGATTCTGACTTCTGCTCTGAAGATTTGGACTTTTTATCGACTTCTTATTGAAAACTAATCAAGTGATTAAAGTAGGAGATGTTAATATCCATGTCCACATTGACAGTGAGGCCTAAATATTTCATGTAGTAATCTATTAGAGTCAACTGGTTACTCAGTTTCATTTCAGTGGATGCTGATCAGAGGATGCTGGAACTAAAGTTGAAGAATCTCCTCCATTCTTCTTTTCTTCAGTCCCACAGAGCAAGGTGACAGAAGACAGCGACCTAAAGCTGACTTCTTCACTACCTGATGATCTTGTTGATAATGTGTCAGTTTCAATGCTACATCATTAGCTTCTGTTGCTCCTTTAAAGAAGGAGGTGATCAGTCAGAGGAGGATGGCCCCACCTCAGAGGGAGGGACAAGACCTGACAGATAACAGTCACACATTCCCACCCTCATGCACACACACAGCCCTGTGTGAACACACCATAGACACTGTACACCCACTCACACTCCTCGTACATACTTTATACTCCCAGGTCAAACTGGGAGTATAAAGTCTACAGTCTTACAAAGTAACCCAGCTGGAGCTGGGATTGAAGCGATGACCTTTCCAGATGGCCACTCTACCAGCTGAGCTACACGCCACCCAAGATATTATGATTTAGTAGATCTCAGACTGACGATGTACAAAGTGTAGATTAGACTCTTCAAGTTGTAAACTGAAGTCAGGAGTCTGTATTTAAATGTCTGAATTTGCTGTATGATCATCTTTTAAGGTACTTTTTATAACCTGATACTCCATGTGTTGCAGATCAACATGTAAAATCATCTCAGCTATAATTAGAATAAAGTATAGTTTGTGTTGGACAGATTTGAATTTTAAAAAGTGAAATATTTTTCAAAAACATCTTTACCACCTTAAAACAGCTGCTGCCTATAATGACATGAGGGAATCAGCTGATATAATATTACAGTCCACAGAGATCTGAAACTCAGCTTTAAAAACCATCAGAGAAAACTTTACAGCAGAAAATACATTAAAAATAACAACTGATGAGAGAAATCTGAATAAATATTTCAAACTGAACCAACAGATTCAGACTTTCATCATTTGTTTTCTTCTAAATGTTTCTTGTATTCATGTCCCAACATGTCAAAGTGATGCCAACTCTAAAGTATGTGTTGATAGTATTTTGTAAGTGTAACAGAGATGAAGAGTTGAAGGAGTTTCAGTTAAACTGCTGTACAGTGATTGTTAGCTGTTTGTCGCCACCTATTGGTGATTTGTAGCAGCTGCATTTGAGGGGTCCTTCAGGCGCGCTCCCGGCTGCCCCAGCAGCGACGCAGTGCTGGAAGCTGGAGCAGGTAGGTGTAGGTTTAGCGCTCTCTCTCCACATAACGTGGGTTTAGCGTCATGTTTGTGTTGAGTTAACAAAGCCATGAAAGCTGTCCCGGGTATATCAGCGCTGTTAGAGAGCATGTGGTGAAGGTCCGCCGTGTTTGTGTTGAAAGAACGACTTGATGAAGAAGATTGTCTCCGGGCGGGCGGTTAGCATGCTAAGCTAACGGAAGCTAAGCGCTCGCTAGTCCCGGTTGTTGTAGTAATGGTTGCTTTGTGTTGTTGCCCTGAACAGAGCCATGATGCAGTTGTCTCACACTGACGGAGCATTGTGTGTTTGTTTCTTTGAGCAGATCCCTGCCAGTAAAGAACATTGAAGAGCAGCCCTGTGTCTGTGGCCTGATTGGACAGCTGTGCTGAAATTGGTGACGTGAAGCGACAACAGCACAACTCCGGTTCCCCTGGAGCAGCAACCACGGTTCCATCAACACTTCCTGAAGCTCAGGTAGAGTTGGAACAGGTCCTTTCTCTAAATTACCCACAATGCCCTGAAGAGGATCTAAAACATGGAAGCTGAGATCAAATCAAAGCGTCTCTTTGTTCCTAACAAACAGGTTGAGTCACTAATAAACAATAAATGAATGAATGTTTTTATTTAGATGAATAAACATTGTTTACTTCCTCTCAGTGATCACTGTTAATGAGACTAAATAAATATAATATGTGAGAAAAATAACAATTTA
>SSNR01000011.1:4724709-4762792 GCA_006937965.1 Callopanchax toddi
CTCTTCTTTTAAAGGTTCTAACCAGACTTAGCATCAACATCATAGTAATTATATGTAGCTACTCGTTACCATCAATATAAAAATTAATCAATCTCAGTTTTTCATTTTGTCATCCATAACATCAGATTCCTCCTCTGATCACCAAAGAGCTGCGTTCTTCATCCGTCACTCGGTGACGTGGTAGTAGGGCTTCTCTGCTGTCAACACACTGGTGCTGCTCAGTGAGAACTCTTCATCCACATTGATCAGCTGTATTTAGTTCAACTTGGTCCCAGTGGTTTAGAACTGTGTTCTTTACAGCTGCAGCAATTAGTCTGAGCCACATTTCCGAGTCCTACACACATTTACAGCTAACTCAGCAACATTAAAGGTCTGGAAACAGGAAGCTGGAGGTTCAGTCCCTCACCACTCTCACCAAGCATTTTCTGTTATGAACTAAACTGGATGAAGACGTTTTCAGGAATAATTAGAAACAAGGTTTAGATTAATCGTTTAAAATGAAAGTGTGTGTTCCTCAGTCTGTGTTGTCTTCATGTGTCCAGGGTGTTGCTGTCAGCAGCATCAAGAACCAGCAGTAGATCCTGTGATCTGAGTCTTCAGCCAGTAAAAGCAGGAAGGCCACGCACATCTCCCAGGTCCAGCAGCCTGCTATCAGCCACCATTCCAGCGCTAACAGCAGCTAATGGCTGTTGGTGAACGCTGGAAGAAACTCCAAGGCTTTTCAGCTCAGTGAGAAGCTAGCAGAGACGTAGAGACAGCAGGTCAAACTGGAAGCACTGCTGGAAAACATGTCGGGGATTTTAGACGCAACGGCGCCTTCCAGCCCTGGTGGTCAGCTGCACATATTAGGTTAGTGGGATTAGTTCCTTTCTGTCAGCTGTGACCATGTTAGATTGGTGCCACCATTCTCTGTGTTTGTAGCTTAACAGGGATGAAACCTAATGGTGTTTTCAGATCTAGGTCAGCTCAGCCTTGATCGGTAATGGTCAGTCTGGTCCCACACAGCTCAGTTGTGATGCTGACTTGGTCGTGAAGGAAGTTCTTGACCAAAATTAACACGTATCCTTGGCAAGCCTTGCCATTCTGTCAGGAGAAATGTTTAAAAATAAAAATAAATCCCTCAATAGTCGAGGAATGGATATGTTTTTAGTAGAAATGAGCTCTGACTGGGTCCTCCATAACGGCTGATTGCAAACAAAGACAGACCGTCCTATACGAGAGCGTCCCCTACCGCTACAGGTTTGCTTGAAGTGCGTGCATGTTGACGGAAAGCCGACAGTGCAGAAATTTGAATTATATTGGCTGAAGAAGTTTGCCGGTCAGAAATAATGCAAAGGGGTCTATAGGAGGAAGGAGGGTCTTCATCAGTTCAGTTCAAGTTTATTTGCGAATGGACAGTGCATATTAATGAACATATATATGTTTGTACATATGTAAATATGCAAGATTATAGCCAGGGCTAATTTCCATCCTTTGTCCCTCGGCAGGTTAATGCCTGCCATACATAAATAAATACAATAGAAAACAAAAATAATGTATAGAGTTCTAAAAATTGCAGCATAATGTAAAAAAGCAGCAAGTTGGAAAATTCCATTCTACATGATAGTTTTTATGATAGCAGCTTACTAGAATATTACACATTCCCCTTTAGTAATGAAAATGACGGCTCAAAGTAAGATTATACATTGCACAAAGAATATACACTTGAAAAATAAAAGTTAGAATAACAGTACATCAGTTAGCAGCTTTTCCCTCTATACATGTCTAATATCTGGCTCCTACATTCAGTCTCATCATAAGAACCTCTCTTCAGTAATAACACACACATACTATTTACACTATTTACACTCGTACTCTTGATGTTATGTAAGGTAGAACTCTTTCAGTTTATGACTAATTGTGGTGACAGATTTGAGCATCCAGTAGTCATGACTTGAGATTTTTGCTGAATGAATTCAGGGTGCTGGCTACACGGATTTCTGTTGGGATTGTGTTCCATGTTGTTGAGGCACAATATGAGAACACCGCCTGTCCAAAGGTGCTCCTTCTAAGAGGGACCAGGCAGTCCCCTCTAGAGCTCGCCCTAGTTGATCTGTTAGGATTTTCTTTTTGTTTGATAAACTCTTGTAATGCAGTCAGAGCCAGTCCATGTAATATTTTGAACACAAGAATAGAATCTGTACAGTATATCTGATCATGTCTTCCCAGTTTAGTAGTTCAGGTTTTTTGAGAATACTGCAATGATGATGTGTTTTTGGTTTTCTGTCTAGGACCTTTAGGGCTCGTTTGTATGTTGTATTTATCGGTTTTAAAGTTGTTTTGCATGTCGTTGTCCAGCTACTTAGACAGTAAGTTGTGTGTGAAACAATCATAGCGTTAAAATGGTTCCAGGTGGAGGTGGGGTCTCAGCCCTGCCTCCTCTGGTCACCCCGTGTCGGTGCGTTGGCTGCTGCTGTTGACCTGCTGCTGTTGACCTGCTGCTGCCGGTGCAGAGGGCTCCTCTGATGGCGTTTCCTTAGAACCTGCTCATCTGTACTCAGCCCAATGTCCTTTGTGTGTATGTGTATGCGTATGTGTGCTTTTTATGGGGGAGGGATGGGAATGTGGTTTATGTGGGGTCATTTTAACTTGTTAAGCACCTTGAGTTACAGTTTTTTCTGTATGAAAGGCGCTTTATAAATAAAGATTATTATTATTATTATTATTATTATTATACAGTTCTGCTGATCCTTGAGTTAAATTATCTCTGATGTATTTAAAGTTTGACAAGTTAAACTTCATTCTATTTACTGTTTGTTTTACTTGTGTAACGTCAACAAATACGTTACATCCTCTGAACTTCGACCTTTGTTGATCATCACTACAATAACCCATCTTTTTCCCAATAACTTGGATTAAAATGACTCTATTATTATGTTGTAACCTGAATCAACATTCCTCCCAGGACCCGGTCGTGTCGGAAGACTCAGAAGACTTTCTTTAGTTAATAATTAAACTTAAAGACTCTTTGATGTCTCATTCTAAAAGACACTACCTTTAATCCACTGTCCAGAAATGTCTTAATATGATTAATTCATTTCCTTCCAGTATTAATGAATGTTGATGTTGCATCAGTATTATTTCATGTTTCTACTTTTGCTAAAAGGTTAAATCATATTAATAATCCATTTAGGATTAAACTGGGATCTCTAATGCCGAGAGCCACGTGACTTGGTAACTCGTTTCCTATTGGGCCACGCGTCCAAAAGATGCCATGTTAGACTTCCAGCCCGGACGTCCTCCAGTTCTCGTTCAGCCAGCAACGAGACGAGAAGCAACCGTTTTCTCAGCTACACGGTACGCTCAGGTGCCAACTTCCCTGTGGGTCCTAGCCCCACAAGTCGAAGACATTTCCCCGGCTCTAAGCTAGACACCATCCGTCGGCTTCGTTTTCACCTGCCATGGGGAAGAACTTGCTAGCCTCTTTCCTCAGCCAGATATGGAGCTGCTGACCGACTCTCGGGCTTTTCCGTGCCTTGGGGCGACTCCACCAGCCGCCTCGGGGATCCGAGGACCGTCCTGGGCAACTCTACCCACAGACGACCCTCCTGGCCACGCCGAATTGACCCACGGAGCGTCTCAGCAGGTACCAACTCCGATCTGGTAAAACTGAGGCTCTTGATAAGTAACTCTCCGGTTAACTTAGTCTCCAACTCCCCTCATAACTAGTTCGGTAATTCCCTAGATATATCTTATATCACCGGCTCTCGTCATTAACTCTCAGCTTAATGCCATCAGAAGAACTCCCTAAGATGCAACTCCCTACCTCATATCTCTGTCTGTTCGTTCAATCTGTTTGCTTAATAAAAGAAGTGTAGTCTAAGTCTGCCTACGGTTCATATCTTTCAGGTATAAGGTGCGTAAGTCCTCACTTTGAATATCCAGAACTTAGAAGTATCCCTGCATAATAATTAGTTTAGTGAGGGTATCTCAGCATAGCTCAGTGTAAAACCTACCAAACTAAGCTAATCACTTTGCGGAAGTGTGTGTCTATTATAACAATAAAAACAGGTTATAATACGCTACACTTGTTGTTTAAAGGTAAGCTGTGAGTCTACAATAACACCCAAGTACTTATATTGTTGCACCACTTCTAGTTTTTGTCCATGTAGTATTACTGATGAGTCCGTGTCTTCATTAGTTGCTCTTTTAGAGAAGAACATGCTGACAGTTTTGGAGGAGTTTAGGGATAGTTGGGAGTTTTTCAGCCAGTCCGTCACTTTGCTCATTCCAGAGGACAATTTTTTAGCTGCTGAGTTTTTGTTATTGGCATGAACATATATGACTGCATCGTCAGCATACAGTTGGCAATGTACATCTGGTGGACAGCAGAGTGGGAGATCATTTATGTATATACTGAACAGCAAGGGCCCCAAGACAGAGCCCTGGGGAACTCCTTGATTGTTGTCGCATATTGTGGATGTTTTGTCCTTTACTCTTACACATTGTTTTCTTTGTGATAGATACGATTCCATCCATTGCATTGTATTTGAGGAGAGGTTAAAGTGTGATAATTTACTCATTAAGATCTGGTGATTCACAGTATCGAATGCTTTCTTTAAGTCGAGGAACACCGCTCCAACTACTCCGCCATTATCAATCTCAGATTTTATTTTTTTCCAGAAGAAAGCAGATGACTGTGTCAGTTGAGTGATGTTTTCTAAAGCCAAACTGCATTGGATGAAGTTTAAATGGACTGTAGTTCAGATGTCTAATAAGCTGTTCTGCCACACATTTTTCAGTTATCTTTGAGATAACTGAAGGATACTTATTGGTCCGTAGTTGCTGATCGCTGTTGGATCTCCTGATTTAAAAACCGGTATGATTACTGAAGTTTTCCAGGAGTTTGGAAAGACACTTTCCTTTATGGATTGATTTACAATGTCAGTGATGGGGGATAGCAGTGATTGTTTATGATTCTTTAAGAAGGTATTATCCAGACCAAATGCATCTTTGGTTTTAGAGTTTTTTAAGCCATTGATGATCCTGTCTATACACAGTGGAGTTGTAGTGGACAGATTAAGGACTGGCAAGTTTGTTCTCGGAGATAGTATTGTGAGAATTTTTGCTGCACAAGTATTTGTTAAAATCTTGATACAATCAACAAAATGAGTATTGAGGTTTTCCTCATCTTTTAGTTTGATTTCCCTGATGCACCTAGTTACTGAAGCATTTCCTGTTAGTTTCCTTAGGTTATTCCAGATTTCTTTTGTATTTTCTTTTGCATTAGTTATTGTGTTTATAAAGTAATTTGCTTTTGCGTATCTAATTTCTTTTGTTACTTTATTTCTGAGTGAGTTATAGATTTGTCTGTCGTGTGTTGTTTTAGTTTTCAGGGCAGTTTTGAGGGCATGCTGTTTTTTATGTGGTCTTGGTTTAATGTTTTTTGGGAATTGGCCAATAGTGTCCTGTAAAGTTGTCATAAATATTTCACAGTCTTCATTTACTTTTGTATGAGGCAGAAGTTTATACCACTCTATTTCATTCAGTGCAGCTTCCGGATTTCTTATTTCACTTTTGGGTATTCTTGATTGATTAGATGTCTTATTTTGAGACAGAGCAGTCCTGTTTTTTTGAGAGTTTTCTTGAGAAGAGTATTAAGTTGTGGTCAGATAGACCTGTAACCATATTGTAGGTTTTACCTATTCTTTCACATCTGTCAGTGAAAACTAAGTCAATGCATGTTTCTGTTGTTTTACTTATTCTGGTGGGTCCTTTAATTATTTGTGAAAAGTCGTGATCATTAGTTAGTGATTTTAGCAGTTTACGGTTGGATTTATCAAACCAGTTTATATTAAAATCTCCCAGTAGGATGACCTCCCTCCTCCAGTTACATTCTCTTAGGATTGCCTGTAATTTGTCATAAAAACTACTTGGTGTGGATGGCGGCCTATATAATCCAGTAAGTATAATTTCCATCTGTGGTGAGAGAGTTACATTGAGACCAATACATTCTAAGTCATTGACAGTTGTCCATTCTATTTGACTACATTTCAGACCTTCCCTTACATAGAATAGGACCCCTCCACCCCTTCCTTCAGTTCTGTCTTTCCTAAAAATGTTGTATCCCGGTACATTAACATCAGCTGTTGGAGAGTTAGCATGTAACCAACTCTCTGTTATGCAGAGAAAATCTAGGTTTGATTTAATTAATAGATGTTGTATTTGTGGACATTTGGCATGGTGCTTCTGATGTTTATGTCCACCAAACAGGCCTTTTGGCTTAGCTTTGGAGTCCCATATCACACAAGCATGATTCATCATTTGAAATACTTTACATTTCTGATTTTTTACAATGGCTTTGTTTCTTGTTGATTTGGGGTTACTTATGTACTGATGTTGTTGGCCGCTGTTTGCTTTTCCTTGTTGTGTTAATCGCCCAAGGTTTGTAATTTTTGCTGTGTTAGGATGTAGCATGGTTCCATCTACCTCCCATTTCTGCTTAGCTTGTCCTCTGAGTTGTCCTGCTGATGCTATCTGTGTTTTTTTGGTGGTGTTCGGGTGTAGCATGGTGCTATTAGCCACCCGTTTTTCCGTAGCTCGCTTTTGGGTCGGTCCCGTTGACTTAACTGTTGTTTTGTTGGTGTTCAGATGTAGCATGGTGATGTTAGCCACCCGTCTCCCCTTAGCTTGCGTTCGGCTTTGTCCCGCTGGTTCAGTCGTTTTGGCGGTGTTCGGATGTAGCATGGTGCTGTTAGCCACCCGTCTCTCCGTACCTCGCGTTTGACTTCGTCCCGCTGGTTCAGCCGTTGTTTTCGCGGTGTTCGGATGTAGCATGGTGCAGTTTGCCTCCTGTTTCTGCTTGGCTGGTCCTCTGAGTTGTCCTGCTGATGCTATCGGTGGTGTTTTGGTGCTGTTAGTCACCCATCTCTCCATAGCTCGCGTTTGGCTTGGTCCCGCTGGTTTAGCCGTTGTTTTGGCGGTGTTTGGATATAACATGGTGCTGTTTGTTTCTTGTTTTGTCCTCAATCCGGTCCCGTTGATTCAGTCGTGTCCATGAGTAGTACTTCGATATTTGTTTCCATCTCTGCCTGCTTTGTTCATGGCTCAGGTCCACTGCTTCAGTTGCAGCTATGTGGCTAGCGACTGCGAGTAGCATGTCGTTGCTTTGTCATGTTAGCTGCTGCTCTTCCATGCTGATTTGGTCTATAGGCAGCGGTCCCGGATTTGATTCAACATCACCAGACAAGAGTAACATGACAGAGAGATGCATCAGTCCTATAGATGGATTCAAACGAGTGGTTCTTTTTGTTTCGTTTGAGGGTATTCTGATGCGTCCATTGTTCAGAAAGCTTGTGAACAGGAGATGCTGGCTCGCTGCTGCTGGAGCTGGTATGCAGTCTTGGTTGCTGTTTACTGAGTTGAGACGATGCCGTGCATTGCTTAAAGCGGCTCTCTGGAGCATTGTTCCATGTATCAAAGTTTTTCAAATGGTGCCAACCATTTCCACAAGAATCTCCAATGCCTCGGTACCTTTTCTGAACTGGGGAGATAAAAAATCTCATTGTGTTTTTCCAACAAAATTCACGCCATACATTCAATCCAGTTGTAACCCATTGTGTCTTACATATGTGATCCCAGCTGTCCTCTGGGATTACCAGATTAACCTCTTTTTCCCACTTCTCTTTAATATAAAGTGTGTTGTCTTTTTTACACCGCAGGATGCTGTTCCGCGGCACATTAGTGTGCCGTGAGAGATCGTCAGGTGTGCCGCGGGAAATTATTCAAATTCACCTGTTGGTTTAAAAAATATTTTTTGAAAACTAATTAATTATTATCTGCTAATAATATTCCATTATCGCGCGTCTGTGCCAGCCATCACCAAATGGCAGACTCCGGTTCTGTTTAGAGTCAGACCATGCAGCAAATCCAAGACTTGGACCTGGTCCAGGCTGTGCGCTCTGGGGAGACGCGCGGCGCGCTGTGAGACGCCGCGGCCCGCTCGGCACCTGCACGCCTCCTCCCCCGAACTGGACCACATCAAGTCTGTGGTTCGGCGAGGAGGAGGGGGAGACGCGTGGCACGCCGTGAGACGCTACCGCAGCCCGCTCGGCACCGGCACGCCTCCGTCTCCAACCTGAACCTGGTCTGTGGTTCGACTTGTTTCGGCGAGGAGGAGGGGGAGACAAGCGGTCGCGGACCCGCTGCCAGCGGTCAGGAGAACCAGTCCTGGACTGGCTCTATTTCCTGGTGGAGCAGCAACAGTCCTGACATTTTTAAATTCATACTCTGCCCGGTCCATAAAACCAGATCACAGACACTGGGTTGGGTCGTCATCATGTCGCTTTGTTCCTGCGTGATGCACATTTGGCAAAAAAAATAAATACCGTATTTGCCCGAATATAGGACGACCCTGATTATAAGACGACCCCCCCTTTTCAAGACTAATCTTCAGAAAAAAGACTAAATTCACTTTTTAAAGAAACAATTTTTATTGAAATTTTGAGAAAATAATTTAACTAATGCTACTAATAATTCCAGACTGCTTTAATATTTGCTTATTAACAGTGGTGCACAAAACTAGTCCACCAGTCCACCGTACTGATCTCTCTGCCCGAACGCACTTTTGCTGACAGGAGCTTTCACGGTCAGACTGTGCAACTTCGCGATCATCAGACACTGATGAACTTCACATCCAGTTGTGGAGCTGAGATGGAGTTTTCATGTAGGGGAAGCTTGTTTACACACACACGCTGCTGCGGCAAAATGCACAGACACACACACACACACATAGCTGCGCCATGAACGAACAGACACACAAACCGGCTGCTGTGCCATGATGGCGCACACACACAAACATGCTGTTGCGTCATGATCGCGCGCACACACAAACCCGCTGTTGTGCAATTATTGCGCAGACACACACGCAAACCCGCTGTGTGTGTGTGTGTGTGTGTGTCGGGTGCATATAAAGAACGGTGAGACGGATGAGGTTCTGAGGGAGAATGCGTGTGTGAATCGAGCGAGCGACGCGAGCCCTCACCTGTACAGTCTGCTGCTGAAAACACCTGCTGGGTCTGGACATTTTAATCCTCAGTACTAGTAAACCTGTAACTTTGAGCTAGGCCAGGCCCGGACCTCTGGAACCGCTCGCGGTCTGAGCTGCTTCCTGCCGCTTTGACCAAAAAGCCTGCGCCCTTGTTCACTAACGTGAACAAATAGAAAAATGAATCGTTGGATGAATCGATGCATCGAAAAAATAATCACTAGATTAATCGATTACAAAAATAATCGTTTTGCCCAGCCCTAATGCCAGCCCATTATCATGTCTTTGAACTATGGAGTTTGTCACTGTATTCACATCTTTAGTTCTGACATGAAACCACTGCTGGTCATATTACTTCATAAGTCTTTTTCAGTTTTTTCTCTAAGATCTGAATAGTCCAGCTGATGGTGTCATAGAGAACACAGCTGCTTAAAATGAAGACTTCCTGTTGAATCTGACTCTGAAATAGTTACTGAGTTCAGTTTTTACAACTGTAGGTAAAATAGATGTTTAACAACTTGTTAAATGCGCCAGAATGCAGGAAATGGCGTCTACGCCAAAGATTTTTTTCTTTGGTGAAGTGTCCCCCCCCACATTTTTTATGCTTCTGACGCCCCTGGATTGGAGTGCCCCCTTGTGGACAAATGAATAATAATCAGATAACCCTTTTAAAATCCAGTTCTTAAATCTATCATCATGTTGATTTGGGGTAAAATCCTAATCATATGCACACCATCTTAGTATTTTTGAAATGTCTTCTAAACCACAAATCTTAATAGCTTCTGTCCAAGCAGCTATCATTACATGTGAAATGGGTTCATCAGTCAAATTTATCTTATTCTGCAATTTGATTTCTGGCTTCATTTCCCTTTATCTTAACATCAGTCTAGCCTATGAGAATATTTATGTTCAGTACATCTGATCATGGATTTTTTTTTTTTTTTTGCACGTGTTAGTTGAAAAATACATGAGAAAAGCCCCTTGAGAAAATAATGGGAAATTAAATCGCAATTGCAATATTGAAGAAAAAAATCACAATTAGATTATTTTCCAAAATCGTTCAGCCCTAGTCAATAATAAACCATTAAACTCTCAAAGCAGCCAAGTCTGATTAAAGTCATTTAATCTAAAACATTCATTGTTAATCATTTGTAATTGAACCTGTAAAGAAGGAGAAATAGAATGACCAGTGATGTCTGTTGACCTTTGACATCTGCATGACCTTTGACCCCTACAATGAACACATTCTAATCCATCACAATCTAATATCATATCCTCCACCTCTACTGTCAAACTCAACTTTTTTAGCAACAGGCTGATTTGGTTTCATCAAAGAACAAAGAGTTGTTTTTCATCTTCTGGGAGCCAGACAGAAGGATGTCTGTCCTCTATGGATCTAGTTTCAGGAGGTTTTCTGACGTCCAGCATTAGATGTGGTTTTGACAGTCCAGCAGTGAACTCAGTGACCTCAGCAATAAGACAAGTGACGTCTGTGTGAATATTCAATGAAAGGTGTCCAACATGTGCATGTGTTTCAGGTCTCCCTGCAGATGTTCAGATGGTGCTGATTAAGGAAGAAGATCCTGAAGAAGAATGGAGACCTGGTGTGGACCAGCAGGACCCAGAACCCCTCACCATAAAGGAGGAACAGGAGGAGGTGAGGACCAGCCTGGATGGAGAGCAGCTCAACCTGAAGGAGGAACAGGAGGAGGTGAAGAACAGCCTGGATGGAGAGCAGCTCAACATGAAGGAGGAACAGGAGGAGGTGAAGACCAGCCTGGATGGAGAGCAGCTCAACATGAAGGAGGAACAGGAGGAGGTGAAGACCAGCCTGGATGGAGAGCAGCTCAACATGAAGGAGGAGACTGATCCCACCAGCTGTTCATTCACTCCAGTTCCTTTGAAGAGTGAGGATGATGAAGAAAAACCTCTGTTCTCACAGCTTCATCAGCACCAAATGAAAGATGGAGATCTTCCAAGCAGCAGCTCAGCTGATCAGATGACAGCAGCAACTGGTGGAGAGGACTTTGGAGGAGAAGAAACTCCCAGAAACCCAGATGGAAACACTGATGAAGAGGATTCCAGCTCTTCAGAGACTGAAGACAGTGACAGTGACTGGAGTCCTGAGTCAAGTGTAAACACTGTCAACAAATGTGTTAGCTGCTCTGAGTGTGGTAAGCAGTTTGTTAATAAGCGCTCACTTCAGGTACACATGACATGGCATTCAAGAGTCGGGTCTTCAAGCTTCAAGGTTCAGAAGAAATGTGTTGAAGTGGAGAACAATGTAGACTCACACAGGGAGGTCCAGACAGGAAGAAAACCAATTACTTGTGATGACTGTGGTAAAACATTTAGGTATAAAAGTCATCTAAGCAAACACATGGTGATTCACACAGGAGAGAAGCCATTTGGTTGTGATGTTTGTGAAAAAAGTTTTAGTGAAAAGGGTAATTTAAAGACACACATGAGAATTCACACAGGACAGAAACCATTTGAATGTGATGTTTGTGAAAAAAGGTTTAGTCAAAAGGGTAGTTTAAACAATCACATGGTGATTCACACAGGACAGAGACCATTTGGTTGTGATATTTGTAACAAAAGGTTTAGTGAAAAGGGTAAATTAAAGAGACACACAATAATTCACACAGGAAAAAAAACATCTGTGAAAAAAAGTTTTGCAGTATGAGTTGTTAAACCAAACACATAAAATTATTCAAGAATCAAATTAGATTTATTTTTCTAAGAAGGTGTAGCGTTGCTGAATCATTACACCCTCTTCAAGGAAATATTAAACTCATTTAAGGATTAAGATGAAAAGTGATGAACTGTCATTTAACCTTAAAGTGCCCATGGCTCCATATTTAAATCAATTTATATTAAAGCCATACTCAGTAGCCAGGTAAACAAGCTAGGTCTCGCTAGCTATTTTACAGAAACACGACTCACAGCACTCACCCCTCCCGTCGGGTATAATCTGTAACGCCAGCTGCCCGCGGACAAGGGACTCCGTTTTGCGACGATAACAATGCAGAGTCTAACTTCAGCCGTAGAAATGTTCCCCCAGCTTTTCCTCTTTTCACCTCCAAACGATTTTAGTTTTCTGCTAGCTGAAAAGGTGTTTTTTGGAGGAACTCTAGTATTTTTATCTTAAAATGAAAGCACTGACCACCGGCTAATTCTGTCCTCCTTTCACTTCCGGGATGTTCAGACGGAAAATGTGTCCGGGCGGATTATTGGTGATTCCAAACAGTGCGGAAATGCGGCAGACAGACAGCTGGATTGTCCAATGCTATTGTTCGGTCCGAACGATAGGATTGGCTGAAGTTTTTAGAGACCTGCAGGACAACCAATTTATTGATTTCTTTTGGGTTTTTTTTAAACTCCACAATATATTTATGGCTATACTATCTTGGAACATTGTTAAGAGGCTTTAAAAAACATTAAAAGCTACATTGTTTACCTGGCTACTGAGTATGTCTTTAAACAGATGTAATCTTTGATGCCTCTAGATTAGCGTTGCACCCATTATAACTCAAAATACGCTGTAATTATTTCCTAATGAGCAACTCGGAGATCAGAAGAATGCGCCGCCTTCCGGTTCTGCTGGGTTTCTCCTTATTTGGCAGCCTGACACTTTGGCTGCAGTAGGGGGCAGGGCTGTACAGTGGAGGAAATAATTATTTGACCCCTTGCTGATTTTGTAAATTTGTCCAATGACAAAGAAATGAAAAGTCTCAGAACAGTATCATTTTAATGGTAGGTTTCTTTTAACAGTGGCAGATAGCACATCAAAAGGAAAATCGAAAAAATAACTTTAAATAAAAGATAGAAACTCATTTGCATTTCATTGAGTGAAATAAGTATTTGAACCCTTTAACAAAAAATACTTAGTGGAAAAACCCTTGTTTGCAAGCACAGAGGTCAAACGTTTCTTGTAATTGATGACCAAGTTTGCGCACATGTTAGGAGGAATTTTGGTCCACTCCTCTTTGCAGATCATCTCCAAATCCTTAAGGTTTGGAGGCTGTCTCTGTGCAACTCTGACCTTCAGCTCCCTCCATAGGTTTTCTATAGGATTAAGGTCCGGAGACTGACTAGGCCACTCCATGACCTTAATGTGCTTCTTCTTGAGCCACGCCTTTGTTGCCTTTGCTGTATGTTTTGGGTCATTGTCGTGCTGGAACACCCATCCACGACCCATTTTCAGTTTCCTGGCAGAGGGAAGGAGGTTGTCACTCAGGCTTTGACGATACATGGCTCCGTCCATTTTCCCGTTAATGCGGTGAAGTTGTCCTGTGCCCTTAGCAGAAAATCACCCCCAAAGCAAAATGTTTCCACCTCCATGCTTGATGGTGGGGACGGTGTTTTGGGGGTCATAGGCAGCATTTTTCTTCCTCCAAACACAGCGAGTTGAGTTAATGCCAAAGAGCTCAATTTTGGTCTCATCAGACCACAGCACCTTCTCCCAGTCACTCTCTGAATCATTCAGGTGTTCACTGGCAAACTTCAGACCGGCCTGCACATGTGCCTTCTTAAGCAGGGGGACCTTGCGAGTTCTGCAGGATTTTAATCCATTGCGGTGTAATGTGTTTCCAGTGGTTTTCTTGGTGACTGTGGTCCCAGCTAATTTGAGGTCATTAACTAACTCCTCCCGTGTAGTTCTAGGATGATTTCTCACCTTTCTCAGAATCATTGACACCCCACGAGGTGAGATCTTGCGTGGAGCCCCAGACCGAGGTCAATCGATGGTCATTTTGTGCTCCTTCCATTTTCGAACAATTGCAGCAACAGTTGTCACCTTCTCTCCCAGCTTCTTGCTAATGGTTTTGTAGCCCATTCCAGCCTTGTGCAGGTCTACAATTTTGTCTCTGACATCCTTGGACAGCTCTTTGGTCTTTCCCATGTTGGAGAGTTTGGAGTCTGCTTGATTGATTGATTCTGTGGACAGGTGTCCTTTATACAGGTGACTAGTTAAGACAGGTGTCTTTAATGAGGGTGACTTGAGTAGAAGTGTCTACCCACTCTGTGGGAGCCAGAACTGTTCATGGTTGGTAGGGGTTCAAATACTTATTTCACTCAATGAAATGCAAATGAGTTTCTATCTTTTATTTAAAGTTATTTTTTTTCTTTCTTCCATGTCATGGGCACTTTAAAGTGCCCATGACATGGTTTTCCATGTTTTCTGACTTATCTATCATGTTGCAACGTTGAGTTCTCACCTTAAACCTGCCAGAAAGAGCAAAAAACGGCGTCCATCTGTCTCCTAGTACAGCCAGTGAGAAGCTCTTCAAGATTTCAGACCCAGGTTTCAAACCGTTTTTTTCACTCCGGCCCGCTATGAGGTCATAGTGATCCAGACTTGCTTATATGGTAAATTCTCCGCCCACATGCACGTTCACGACAACTGGAGCGAGGCAATGTCGCCGCCATTGCCCATAGACCGTGTAGTATTTAGTTTCAGTTTCGTTTCTCTTTCACGTGACGGCACTGCCCCCTGCTGCAGCAGAAGTGTCAGGCTGCCAAATAAGGAGAAACCCAGCAGAACCGGAAGGCGGCGCTTTCTTCTGATCTCTGAGTCGCTCGTTAGGAAATAATTACAGCGTATTTTGAGTTATAATGGTGCAACGCTAATCTAGAGGCATCAAAGATTACACCTGTTTAATGTAAAGTGATTTAAATATGGAGTCACAGGCACTTTAAGAAATGGCTGATTTTTTTTTGAAGGTATAAATGAGGTTCTATCGGTTGTGAACAGTGAATTAATACCTTATTAATAATTTGAAGCTGAGGCAGGAAAAAGATTTTTCATCATTTAATTATAAAAAGAACTAAGAACACACAGAGAAATAGAACAGTTCTGATTTTTGAGGCAGCTCATTTGTAGCACACAATTAAGATTCTTAAACATGATGTGACGTGTTCAAAGATGTGTTTAATTGTGAGGTTAACAGGCCAAAGTCTGTTTTGATGGCTATGGTAGTTAGTTTTAGATGAGATGCCAAGTTTAGTTGCTATTTTGAGTTGCTACTGAATTTGGATGGTTTAATTTAGTTTAGGAGAATTAAACTTTATCAAGCCAAGCCTCTCGGTCAGAAAGTGGGTTCTTACTGGTTGCAGAGGTCTTGTGGGTCCAGCAGGTTGAGGGCCCCTGGCAAGCTGAGGTGGAGCAGGTCCCCAGGATGCAGGCCCAGTTCCCAGGGGAGGCAGTTCAGCAGGTTCACCTGGAAATCCTGAGATCCTTTGCGGCAGTAAGGGGAGTACTTGAGGCAGCGTGCTGAAAGCATTTCTGATCAGTCCCAGGTGGTTTGTTTAGTGAGAAGGCATTTCTCTTTTGCTGTCTTGAGAATGCCCGCCCACTCTCCTTCCCCAGCTGATAAGGATGTAGAGGCGCTCACGCAAGTAAGCTCCTCAGGAGGTCTCGGTTCAAAGCTGTAGGTTGGTTCAGCTCAGACTAAAGCTGACGTGGAAGTAAATTAGTTTTAATAAAACTAGTGACCAATCAGAGGAGGAGTTTTGTCCTTGTGGACTGATGAGATTGGAGGGAATTTTGAGGGAGTTTACCAAGTCACATGACTTCAGCCTTTTCAACTCAAAATGATTAATTTGATAAAAATGAATAAAGTTAATACTTTGTCATTTCAAACCCAAAGGATTAAACACAGAAAATACCGTATATCATTTACTGAATTCATCAATAAATACCTTTAAGATTTAAAGTCTTTAAGATTTAAAGTCTTTACTTGACTGAGTATGATTCACCTTAAATGATTAATGAAATAATTTACCTTTAAGTAATAAACATTATTTTAACCTTAGCAGAAGTAGAAAATGTATAAATGATACGATTTAAGGACTATGGAGAAATAAACCAGTAGAAGAAGGTCAAACACATTTCTAACACTGTGGATGAGTGAAATGTAACCTTGGCTGTTACCGGAACATTTCCTGTAAACAAAGATTAGACTAATGTCCCAGGGCTGTTGATGGTACGAAAGGAGGCATTTGAGAATCTGATTTTATCATAACTCAGTGTCCAGTAGAAGATCTTCTGACCGATCCAATCTGCTAGAGGGTTGAAGGACGTCTGTAGGAATGTTGAGTCAGGTTATCAAGAGGTTAGGACCTGATGAAGGGTCATTATAATCCAGGTTATTGGCAGGAACACTACAGTAGTGTGTGTGAGTAAAAAGGGGTCAAATGTCAGAGCACTAGCGTATTCGGTGAGGCTACAAAGGTAATTAGTTTGACATCTTGCTGTAGAATAGAACACATTTATTTACTGTTATGTTGGCATTTCTAAAGCTGATGGATTCAAAGACTTTATGAACTGGTTAGCTTAGCATCAACAGGGTGGACCTGCCCTGACTAGAAAATGAATTGGACAAATAGATTTCACTTCCTTTTATCCTGACTCAAATGTATTGACTTACTTTATGGATTAATAGTGTAGAAGTTTATAAATTAACAGGCATGAATTAAAAGTAAAACAAGGTAAATAAATTCATCTTTTATAATTATTTGTGCATAAATTCTTGATTCAAAAAGTTTTGTTTAGACTTCAACTTTTAATTAAAGGAAACATTTTTGAATATTACAACCTTTTCTAAATTCTGAAAATATTTTCAAGAGAACTTTGTGTTTGTAGTATCAGGTCTAGAGATGTAGGATTCTTGTTGATTAGTCAGCTGTTGATCTGTTTAGTAGATTTTGATCTGAATGTTGAATAAACTGATGATAATAAACTTCCTGTTTTTGTGTTCATATGAATTCTTTGACCTTCAGTTCCTCTCATCTAAAGTGGAAATCAGAACAAACTCTTGTATTTGTTGTTGTTTATCCTCCACCTGGTCCTGATTCTGACTTCTGCTCTGAAGATTTGGACTTTTTATCGACTTCTTATTGAAAACTAATCAAGTGATTAAAGTAGGACATGTTAATATCCATGTCCACATTGACAGTGAGGCCTAAATATTTCATGTAGTAATCTATTAGAGTCAACTGGTTACTCAGCTTCATTTCAGTGGATGCTGATCAGAGGATGCTGGAACTAAAGTTGAAGAATCTCCTCCATTCTTCTTTTCTTCAGTCCCACAGAGCAAGGTGACAGAAGACAGCGACCTAAAGCTGACTTCTTCACTACCTGATGATCTTGTTGATAATGTGTCAGTTTCAATGCTACATCATTAGCTTCTGTTGCTCCTTTAAAGAAGGAGGTGATCAGTCAGAGGAGGATGGCCCCACCTCAGAGGGAGGGACAAGACCTGACAGATAACAGTCACACATTCCCACCCTCATGCACACACACAGCCCTGTGTGAACACACCATAGACACTGTACACACTCACACTCCTCGTATACAGTCTTACAAAGTAACCCAGCTGGAGCTGGGATTGAAGCGATGACCTTTCCAGATGGCCACTCTACCAGCTGAGCTACACACCACCCAAGATATTATGATTCAGTAGATCTCAGACTGACGATGTACAAAGTGTAGATTAAACTCTTCAAGTTGTAAACTGAAGTCAGGAGTCTGTATTTTAAATGTCCGATTTTGCTGTATGATCATCTTTTAAGGTACTTTTTATAACCATGTGTTGCAGACAGTGCTTTAAGTGGGCCGGAACGGTACGGCGTACCAGGACTTCTAAATTTGACCCCTCAGCGTACCGGCACTTTTTCCCAGCGTTTGGTCCGTACCGGGAGTTTTTTCGGTGTTACATCAATATGATTTTGAATTTTCCCGGTGGCCATAGTTGCCTCTTATTACGAGCAGCGCATAGCGGGAGGTGTGGAGAAGGAGAACTCATCTGTCACCCGTATTTAGTGACTCCAGGAGGGTGGCAGAATTTGGTGAAACACCAGATGAGAGAGGAAAAGCGGAGACTCGCGTCCCCTGAACGGACCGCTCCATACTTGGCTCAGAGCTCAGTCCTGGAGGTGAGTCCCACTGACTCACAGAGCTCCGTTCCCTCCTGCAGCTCCAGATCTGGTGCTGCTGCAGCAGGTTGTGACACGTCAGGAAGCTGAGATAAGTCTTCAAATTGGTATTAAAAGACAATAATTTAAATATTAATGACGGAGATGGAAAGAGCTCGCGCACGCATGGAGAGGAAAGCAGAGCGTCATGACGCAGCTGGAGAGGAGCAGCGTGCCATGGCGCAGTGGATCAGACAGGTGGAGGGAGGAGGAGCAGAGAGAGCAGCAGGTAGACTCTGTAGTAATGATCAGATCATTGTCAGTAATCAGTTTGTTCTTTCTGGGCATAAAAAGAACCAGAGTTTCAAAACAATGTCGGCTTTTCTGTGTCTGAACAGCAGTAGAAAAACAACTTTTTCTCAAAATGTTATTTCAACCAGGCCCTGCGATGGACTGGCGACCCGTCCAGGGTGTCCCCCGCCTCTCGCCCCTTGACCGCTGGAGATAGGCACCAGCTCCCCCGCGACCCTCTGTGGAGGACTAAGCGGTTTCAGAAAATGGATGGATGGATGGATGTTATTTCAACCACAAACTAATTAATGGGGATCTTGTGCTGAAGAATATATGTTCCAAGTATTTAAATATAGATAAAAAATAATAGATTTCTAGGATTGTAATTATATATCTATAACTAATATATTTCTATATGGATGGATGGATGTCTACATGGTGCCTTCAAGTTTTTGTATTTTTTCATCCTAGAAAAAGTCAGTAAAACCTGTTTTTATTTAAATGAAGGAGATTTATGGTTCATTTTCTACAGATCAAGTAGCCTTTAGTCCTCATCATCACTACAATGTGAAATTTACAGTCAATCCATGTGATCGGTATTGGTGATCAGCAGCAAATAAACGTGATCAGAGCGTCCCTAGTTATTATAAATAATAACCTGATGAAGTTTAGATTTATAGGCTGTAATAGATGTCAGAGTATAAATCTCAGGGTGTTTAGGAAATGTTCCAGTCTCATGATGCTGCAGAGCTGAAGACAGTAGAGGTGTTGGAGATGATGAGGTAAGCCAGACTCAAAGTCTGCAGAGCAGAACTGACGGTCTAGTTAACTAGACTAGAGCTGAAGATCTTCACTAGACCTACTGTGACATTTATTATGGACCAGGTGTAGAAGAGAGGACAGACAGAGAGGTGTCCTGTCCTGAATTGTCTTTTAGACAAATAGAATCCAGTGATGGAGTCTACAGGTGTGAAGGGAGGACGCATTGGGGAAGCATTAGTGACTAAACTGGTGACTGAGTGAATCTGAATTTCTTTTTTTAAATTTTTTATTTATTTATTAATTTGTGTTTATTAATTAGTTTGTGAATTTGAATTTCTTTCATGAGGATTTGATTTAGAACTGGCTTTGTTCTTTTGTCATTTCTGAACAATAAAACTATAGATATCGCTCTCTCTCTGTATATATGTATATGTGTGTGTGTGTGTGTATATATATATATATATATATATATATATATATATATATATATATATATATATATATATATATATATATATAAAATAAGTGCCGGTACTCTCCTTAAACATTAGTTCGAGATTTTATATATAAACTCTTTATATAATATATAAAATGTAATATATAAAATCTCGAACTAATGTTTAAGGTGAGTACCGGCACTTATATTTTTCCACTTAAAGCACTGGTTGCAGATCAACATGTAGAATCATCTCAGCTATAATTAGAATAAAGTATAGTTTGTGTTGGACAGATTTGGATTTTTAAAAAGTGAAATATTTTCCAAAAACATCTTTACCACCTTAAAACAGCTGCTGCCTATAATGACATGAGGGAATCAGCTGATATAATATTACAGTCCACAGAGATCTGAAACTCAGCTTTAAAAACCCTCAGAGAAAACTTTACAGCAGGAAATACATTAAAAATAACAACTGATGAGAGAAATCTGAATAAATATTTCAACCTGAACTAACAGGTTCAGATTTTCATTTGTTTTCCTTCTAAATGTTCCTTGTATTCATGTCCCAACATGTCAAAGTGATGCCAACTCTAAAGTATGTGTTGATAGTATTTTGTAAGTGTAACAGAGATGAAGAGTTGAAGGAGTTTCAGTCAAACCGCTGTGCAGTGATTGTTAGCTGTTTGTCGCCACCTACTGGTGGTTTGTCGCAGCTGCATTTGAGGGGTCCTTCAGGCGCGCTCCCGGCTGCCCCAGCAGCGACGCAGTGCTGGAAGCTGGAGCAGGTAGGTGTAGGTTTAGCGCTCTCTCTCCACATAACGTGGGTTTAGCGTCATGTTTGTGTTGAGTTAACAAAGCCATGAAAGCTGTCCCGGGTATATCAGCGCTGTTAGAGAGCATGTGGTGAAGGTCCGCCGTGTTTGTGTTGAAAGAACGACTTGATGAAGAAGATTGTCTCCGGGCGGGCGGTTAGCATGCTAAGCTAACGGAAGCTAAGCGCTCGCTAGTCCCGGTTGTTGTAGTAATGGTTGCTTTTAGCGTTTTTAGTTACAGCCCTGTTCGGTTTAGTTTGGCTCCAGTGAGCCGGGCCCAGCACAGCCTGGTTGTGTTTATTCTGCTTTTCTGGACCACGGAAGTGACCGAGCAGACGGGACGGTTTGGAGCTGAGAAGTCTTTGATGTCATACATGAGCGCCACACGGTAGTAAACAAAGCACTCATATCAGCTGAGACGAGTGAAATAAAACGGTTAAAACAAGCTATTTGGATGCAGGAGGAAACATTACAGCAATGACTAGGCAGACGACGCCTCACAGTAAGAGCTTGTTATTCAATATCAGCGTATTTAAGGCTCCAACATGTTTACATCTGTAAGTTATCACCGTGTTTTAAAAATACAGGTGTCTTGTTTTAGACGGCTCTTATGGAGCAGTGTTCCAGCTGCAGATGTGCAGTCTGGTCCCTCAAGTGATGAGTGGCCTCTCACTGGTGGGATTCTGTTGTTCTGGTTTCACTGAACGACAGTGAACTTCATGTCCCTGAAAGAATTAAACATTTGGTGGTTAATAGAAGCACCCTCCCAGGGTTTCCGAAATTAAATTTTTGAGTCACCGGCCAAGTTGGCCGGTAGATGATAAAATCTAGCGGCCAAACATACTTTTTACCGGCCAAAATTCTAAATGATTTAGATCTACCCAAAACACGTTATTCTATAATATGATATATGTTAGATCCAAACAAAGGAATGAAACTTAATTAAATAATCATTAATAAAAACTACTTTTTACTCATTTCAGAATTTTTTTAATTTTTTTTTTTTTTTTAGAAATGTTTTTAATGAACTCTCTTAATGAAATCTAGTCAGACTCCTTGTTTTCTCTCCATGAAATCTGCCCTCCTGCTTCTGACAGTCTCACAGCCTCATTGTTGGAGTCCCTTCATCGTCTTATTTCCTAGGACCAATGAGTTGTTACGGTCTTTTAGCGTACTGGAGGAAAACGAAACAGCTCATCTGCACAGATTCCGGTGTTGTGCTAAAATCTGCTCCCCTGAAATACTATGTTCACCTGTGTAGGGAGCGGATAAAACGCACAGCGATTCTGTCAGTGTTTAAAACAAAACAAAATAAGAAAAAAAATGTAAATTTTAAATTTGTATTAATTTATTTACTAGGAACTAAATAAAGTATCAACTTTGACACGACTACGTGTTGTAGAAATCTTTTATAAGTGCTGTGAAGCCCGCAATTCGACATGGGGGAACAGAAATATTCAGGGGAACAGACTTCTGCACAACACCTGCTGTGCCCTGTCGCCAGCGTCAACATTATCTCCACCGCTACCTCCAGTTCGCCACTTCTCATTAAATCTTCTGGTTGTCACTGGTCCTGGTGGTTTCTCTTCCAGTTCCATTCCTTTTCTTTTTGAAGACTGGCTGACTCCAGTTCTAAACCGCCACATATCGCTGCTAGCTTTAGCACGAAGCTAACTGCTGCTGCCTTGATGAACAGTGAATAGATGGGTGGAAATGCCGGGTGCGACTCTCGCATTTCGCGTACGTCGCATGCAGGCAGGAGAGGAGCGTCACAGAAATCCATCTGATAAACAGAACTAAGTTGGTGCAAAAATGTACTCGCCATGTGGCGGATGACGCTCCAAATTTTACTCGCCAAGTGGAGCAATTTGGTTGCATTTGGCGAGTGTTAATTTCGGACCCTGGGGGCATGTCATCAATAAAGTAGGAAAACATTACATCAAAGAGAAGGAACTGAGTATTTTTTGTAAACGGTGTAAAGTTATGAAAATAAAAGAATCAAAGTCAGTAAATATATTAAAAATGTATTAAATCAAGGGTATTAGGTCATTATAAAAATGTAAATCAGGACGGCCTCAGTGACTTAAGGTTGAAAGTTGGAACATGAATGTGGTGGAAACTGATTTTAAAGGATTTTGTTTTGTAGAAAGAGGCAGAAAATATAGTATATTTTTTCTTCTCTCAGCTCCTTTTCATTCCCCCCGCGGTCACTGCGCTCCTCTGGCAGCCGTCTCCTAGTCATCCCTAAAGTCAGGACACACACCCACGGCGAAGCTTCTTTTGGTTATTACGGCCCTCGCCTCTGGAACGGACTGCCAGAGGACCTCAGGACCGCAGAGAACGTTCAGGTTTTTAAGAATAGACTCAAGACCCACCTTTTTAGATTAGCATTTAACTGATTATTATTTATTTAGCTTTTTATTCACATTTTATTGGTCATTTTACTATTCATATAAGTTCTCGTTATTTTATATGCTACGCATTTTAATCCTCCAGTGTTTCCTCTGTGGAGCCCTCTGCCTTGGGACCGGTGGTCGGCGGTGGCGGCTTGGGCGCTCCCCGGTAGGGCCCGGGCAGTGGCGGGGGTTGCCACCCTCCATACCCGGGTGCCCTTGGTTGGTGTGTGGCTGCTGACCTGGTTCTACAGCTGACGAGGCAGAGGGCCCACTTGATGGCGTGTTTCTCATTACTGGAGCCATCTGAGCTCAACATAGTGTTTACTGTGGTTTTTATGTGTATGTGTGCCTGGGAATGGGTTGTGGACTGGGAGGGAAGAGTGTCATAATTGTTCTATGTGTGGGAAAGGGAGGGAATGTGGGTTGTATGGGTCATTTTAATCTGTCAAGCACTTTGTGTTGCTCGCTGTGGCATGAAAGGTGCTTTATAAATAAAGTTTGATTTGATTCATATTCATTTTGTGTTTATATGAACATTCTGTTTGTTCTTGTTTTTCTTTTGACTGAAATCAGATCAGAAGTTAAAGTTGATCATCCTCTCATCTGAAAGATGGTAGAGGGGAGCAGAGCATTAATCACAGCTGGAATGTTGTTTAGAGATTTAGAGCTTTTGATCATTTTGGGGTCTTTAACAGAACAAAGGACCCAGTGATCTGGACCAGAGCCTGACCTAACCTGGACCAGAGCCTGACCTAACCTGGACCAGAGCCTGACCTAACCTGGACCAGAGCCTGACCTAACCTGGACCAGAACCTGACCTAACCTGGTCCAGGTCCTGACCTAACCTGGACCAGAGCCTGACCTAACCTGGACCAGAGCCTGACCTAACCTGGACCAGAACCTGACCTAACCTGGTCCAGGTCCTGACCTAACCTGGACCAGAGCCTGACCTACTGGAAAGACATAAAAACTAAAACTAATTTGATTTTCTCCAGTAATTCAGAGTTTTAGCGTCACAAAGAGTTTTTTCTGAACAGCTGAAGAGACAGAAATCTGTCAGTAGACTTGCCTTGACAAGAACTTTAATCCATACCATTGCGCATATACTGGCTTTATATATTTCACACGCTTTACATTGTTTTAACATTTTTAAACTTTATTCTGAAAGTGTGGTGACTTTTATTTGGCCTTGGCGGTGCACCACGATCAATTACGTATTGAGGAAACCCTGATAGCACGAGTGCTACGTCCAAAAATTGTTTATAGCACAGACCTTTTTTTCTTCATCGCACGTGCCGATGTTGCACTCAGAAGTTGCGCTGGACTTTTTTGTTTTCCGTCCTTTGACTGATGGGGATTAAAAAATCCGGTCATAATCTATTTTTATCCGTCACTTATTAATTACAAAAATTATAATAATTACATTTTCAGCAGCATTATTTCATTTCTTTTAAATATAATATTTAAATATTATAAATTATATTTAATATTATCATTGTAAATTAGGGATGTCCCGATCACGTTTTTTTGCCCTCGAGTCTGAGTCGTTAGATTTTGAAGATCTGCCGATCCCGAGTCCCGATCCGATCTTTTTAATATGTTGTTGTGATCAACTTTATAAAGCCTCCAGACACAGACAGACTCACACTTTCTGCTTCAAGCTGCTTCTGAGTTCTACTTTGTCGATGTTTAACTAATAAAAACGAACAAGCCACAAAATGATGTCATGCTGCAGACATAAATCCATCCATCTGTATAATCTATCATATCCAAATATGTTTAAATACTTAAACATAATTCTCTGTGCACAAAATTAGTTTGTGGTTAAAGTAACTTTTTGAGGAAAATCTTTTTTTCCTACAGCTGTTCAGGTGCAGAAATGTCAACATTATTTTAACACTCTGGTGGATTTTTTGCCCAGAAAGAACAAACTTGTTAACTGACAATGACCCGGATCATTTCTTAAGTCATCAGCTCCTCCTTCACTCCTCCTGCTTTATCCTCTGACTGCAGCAGCTCTGAACAACTTCTTCATTAGACTATTTGGAGAAATCGTTTTGGAGCGACATTTAATCAGGAAACTCCTCCTCAGAAAGCGCTTTTTAAAAATCTTAACATCGCTCAATTTATTTCCCGACGGAGGGCGGGTGTTGTGCTGCGCACGGAGCAGAATCTCCTCCTGAGGCAGGAGGGAGACGCTGCGTAGGGGGAGCGAGTTAGCGCAGGTATGACTCGCTCCATGCCGGCCTCGCCGCCTCCTCCAGACAGAGCACTCCCGTCGGTGCTTGCTTTCCGTTCAGGGGAGGATGAGTCCTGGCGGTGGGTGTGGAGTGAGCGGTGAACCCGGTCGCTGCTCCATAAGCTCGCGTGTCTCCCGGCCCCTCCCTCCTCCTGGACCAGCGGAAACTGATTCAGACTCTGATTATGGTTAATATAAGTGCACAAATATAGACTATATATAAATCCCATGTGTTTTAGATTGTTTAACATATATTTAAAAACCCAAACTTACTTCTGAAGGCATAGCGGCTTTTATTTTGGCAGGGCGGTGCGCATGTAGAGGAAACCCGAGTCCAGATCGGGAGGTGACGTCCGATACCGATCGAGTCCAAAATCACGTGATCGGGGCCGATTTCCGATCAGGTGATCGGATCGGGACAATCCCTATTGTAAATGTTCCTCGCGGCTTGGAGAACCTTAGAATGTTTAGAAGCTGCAGAGGATCGCTCGTTTCAATTCGATTGATCTAACACCAGGCCCATTTAGCACATAAATCCATAGGACTAGACACAGCTGATCAGCCAGTCATCATCTAGTTTCTAAGAACCGTATAATAGTTCATTATGAGAGATGAGGGGTTCACATATTTTTCACTGATATACTCTGGGGAGAACCACGCACTGAAGTTTATTACGGACCTCCTCGCAGGTTAGTGGGTAGGTTTGGAGTCCAGTTCTATATGTGTGCTCATGGAGCACCTTGTGCATGTCAACAAGCCTCCACAGCCTATGAACGCTACTCTGAGAGCTCCTTCAGAGCGCATCACAACAGGAAGTGTAGTTAATCCGCATCTGATTGTGCGCTGAGCACGATCGGGACCTTGAAAGCACCGGACCGCAAAGACGCATTTGAGCGAATCAGGTCTGACACCTGCACTGGCGGACCAGTTCTTGTAGTTCTTCTGTAGCAGAGCGCAGGTCCGTCCGCAGGTCACATTATTGGTGGAGATGCAGCACTGTTTCTGCATCCTTAGTTCGAAGTATTAGTGGGAACAATTCAGTGATTGCCCATGACGGTCTGATGGACAGACAGGTGTGCACGCACACACCTGATGACCGACGGCTTTCAGATCTTTCCATCAAAGTTTTTAAAAACCCGTCAAATACGGAAAATATTTGGTTAACGCGACCTCTGGTCACACTGTACAGCCCTGTTAGCAACAGGCTGATTTGGTTCCATCAAAGAACAAAGAGTTGTTTTTCATCTTCTGGGAGCCAGACAGAAGGATGTCTGTCCTCTATGGATCTAGTTTCAGGAGGTTTTCTGACGTCCAGCATTAGATGTGGTTTTGACAGTCCAGCAGTGAACTCAGTGACCTCAGCAATAAGACAAGAGACGTCTGAGTGAATATTCAATGAAAGGTGTCCAACATGTGCATGTGTTTCAGGTCTCCCTGCAGATGTTCAGATGGTGCTGATTAAGGAAGAAGCTCCTGAAGAAGAATGGAGACCTGGTGTGGACCAGCAGGACCCAGAACCCCTCACCATAAAGGAGGAACAGGAGGAGGTGAAGACCAGTCTGGATGGAGAGCAGCTCAACATGAAGGAGGAACAGGAGGAGGTGAAGACCAGCCTGGATGGAGAGCAGCTCAACATGAAGGAGGAACAGGATCCCACCAGCTGTTCATTCACTCCAGTTCCTTTGAAGAGTGAGGATGATGAAGAGAAACCTCTGTTCTCACAGCTTCATCAGCACCAAATGAAAGATGGAGATCTTCCAAGCAGCAGCTCAGCTGATCAGATGACAGCAGCAACTGGTGGAGAGGACTTTGGAGGAGAAGAAACTCCCAGAAACCCAGATGGAAACACTGATGAAGAGGATTCCAGCTCTTCAGAGACTGAAGACAGTGACAGTTACTGGAGTCCTGAGTCAAGTGTAAACACTGTCAACAAATGTGTTAGCTGCTCTGAGTGTGGTAAGCAGTTTGTTAATAAGCGCTCACTTCAGAGACACGTGACATGTCATAAAAAAAGTTCTTCTAAACAACATCTAAAAATACACATGAAGATTCACACAGGAAAGAAACCTTTTAGTTGTAATGTTTGTGAAAAAAGTTTTAGTTCAAATCGTATTTTAAAGAGACACATGAGAATTCACACAGGAGAGAAACCATTTGAATGTGATGTTTGTAAAAGAAGTTTTGGCAATAAATTTAATTTAAAGACACACATGAGAACTCACACAGGAGAGAAACCATTTGAATGTGATGTTTGTAAAAAAGGTTTGGGCAACAAATTTAGGTTAAAGACACACATGAGAATTCACACAGGAGAGAAACCATTTGAATGTGATGTTTGTAAAAAAAGATTTAATGAAAAGAATAATTTAAACAATCACATGAGAATTCACACAGGAGAGAAACCGCATGAATGTGATGTTTGTAAAAAAAGATTTAATGAAAAGAAACAATTAAAGTATCACTTGAGAACTCACACAGGAGAGAAACCATTTGAATGTGATGTTTGTAAAAAAGGTTTGGGCAACAAATTTAGGTTAAAGACACACATGAGAATTCACACAGGAGAGAAACCATATGAATGTGATGTTTGTAAAAAAAGATTTAATGAAAAGTATACTTTAAACAATCACATGAGAATTCACACAGGAGAGAAACCGCATGAATGTGATGTTTGTAAAAAAAGATTTAATGAAAAGAAACTATTAAACTATCACATGAGGATTCACACGGGAGAGAAACCATTTGAATGTAATGTTTGTAAGAAAAGGTTTATTGTAAAGTATGATTTGAACAGACACATTAGAATTCACACAGGAGAGAAACCATTTGAATGTGATGTTTGTAAAAAAGGGTTTGGCAAAAAATTTAATTTAAAGGCACACATGAGAATTCACACAGGAGAGAAACCATTTGAATGTCATGTTTGTAAAAGAAGATTTAATGAAAAGAAACAATTAAAGTATCACATGAGATTTCACACATGAGAGAAACCATTTGAATGTGATGTTTGTAAAAGAAAGGGTTTGGCAACAATTTTTATTTAAAGGCACACGTGAGAATTCACACGGGAGAGAAACCATTTGAATGTCATGTTTGTAAAAGAAGATATAATGAAAAGTATACTTTGAACAATCACATGAAAACCCACACAGGACAGAAACCATTTGTCAACAAAGGTTTAGCCATAGGAGTCTTTAAACCAAACACATAAGCATCTACCAGGAAACAAGGTGGTCATTATTAGTGTTCTGTCCAGAGTAAAAGGTTAAAAAATGGTTCATACTTAGTGATAAAAACGTCATAGTTCATCTTTAATATTTCATGCATTCTTAAAAGAGTAATAAGTTTAAAATCAATACACAGTATTGGTTTCTCTGCATTTTATTTTAAAGGTGTAGTTTGTGGTTGCAAAGTATTATGGGTAGCAGAAGCAGTAGTTAGCAAGAGAGACAACGTTTTACATGAAAGCCTGCTCATTTGTGTCTGAACTTCAACTTTGGTGCCTTAAATCTTTAGTTACACCTTCGAATCCAATGGCTGTAAGTTAAAGGAGTGTTTTGCTAACTTTTATGCCTTATAAGATCTGATTTAGAGATCGTTTTGTTAATATGTTGATACCAGGAATTAGTCTTATCCCAGAGTTTAGCTTGTTTAGCTTAGAGCACTCTGTATTAGTATAGGAATGATGCTAACGGTCTAATTAGCATATGAAAAGATCGCTAAAATTGTTTATCTTTGTTAACAGCTAAGGTTAACTTTAAGAACACGTTTTATGGCTCTAGCTATGTTTGTTACATTTATTTTCACAGGACAGAGCTAATGCAGATTTTGTTTGTTTATTTTAGTTTCACTCGACCCTTTCATCGAGCTTTTCAAGCAACAATTGTAGATGATTGTAAGCTGTCAAGAAGACTATTAAAGGAGCAAGACGCTCAGTTTCCTGGCTCATGAAAATCGAGTTTGGCTTGCTGTTGACCTGCGTTAACACACAGTGTATCTAACACGTAGCGATGACAGTACAATTAGGTTCTTTTTTGAAAGACGAGACCTGACGTAAAGGGCAACAGTTCACCTGTGGATATCAGAAACCATTTGGTTGTGATGTTTGTTTTGAAGTTATCAATGATCAAAGTAGTTTTATTTTCCCTAAGAAGGAAGTTAGTTTTACATCTTGCTGTAGAATAAAACACATTTATTTACTGTTATATTGGCATTTCTAAAGCTGATGGATTCAATGACTATGAACTGGTTAGCTTAGCATTATGACAGGGTGGATCTGCCCTGACTAGAAAATGAATTGGACACAAAGAGATTTCACTTCATTTTATTCTGATTCAAATATATTAAGTTACTTTATGTATTAATAGCGTAGAAGTTTATAAATTAACACACATAAATTAAAATTAAACAGGGCTGCATGATATTAAGAAAAACTGATATGTGATAACGGCACACGTGAGTTTGCGCACTAGCAAACAGTAGTAGTAGCAGCAGTTTTTAAATTTATTCAGTCATGACAGTAATTTGTGTAGACAGAAGCATCCTGCATACATACTGTATGCATTCATACGCATACGGTACATATATACCTACACACACATATGCATCCATCTACAGATGTAGCTTATATACCCATGCACATACATACACATGAACACTTGCACATACCATGACTGAACAGGTTTAGGCAGAAGCAAAAGCTCATATTATTATTGCCCAACCCACTTACAAATCAAACACTATACGTCCTCATAATGATAAACATATAAGTCACACTAGTACGTTTCAAAGATATTTTTACAGACAAGTCTTTTGAAAACTAAAAGTGAAGTTGCTGTTTTGAATTCTAATTTAGCCTCATTCCAAAATCTTACTCCCATAACAGAAATACATCTCCTTTTAATACCTTTCTTAGCTTTTTGAACCCTAAACTTAGACACCTCTCAAATCATAATTACTCTCCCGCATTAAGAGATACTTTTGTACATTTTAAGGAAGTGACATTAATTTAGCTCTAAACATGAATTGCATAATTTTATAATAATATAGGTCCTCTAATTTCATAAGCTGTGAATTTAAAAACAATGGATCAGTATGAGCGTAGTAAGTAGTCTTATTTATAACTTGAATTGCCTTTTTTGTAAAGTTTTAATAAATTTTAGGTTTGTTTTGTAGGTTGAGCCCCATATTTCTATACAGTATGACATGTAAGGTTGAATTAGTGAGCAATAAATTAAACGTAAAACCTTGGAGTTTAATAAATCTTTAACTTTATAAAGCATTCCCACTGATTTAGATATTTTTCCTTTAATAAAGTTCAAATGGTGTTTCCATGATAATTTATAATCAATGACAACTCCAAGGAATTTTGTTTCAAAAACTCTTTCAATTTTAATATCTGAAATTTTTAAATTAAATTCCACATTATTTACTTTTTGATTTCCAAATATCATAAATTTAGTTTTTATAATATTCAGCGATAATTTATTCACATCAAACCAAGATTTTAGTACTTCCAACTATTTTTCAGTTCTCTTTAAAAGTTCATTTAGATCTTTACCTAAACACACTAAATTTGTACCATCTGCAAACATTATAAATGTAATATTTATACACACGTCGCACGTACACCCACAGTTGTCCTGCAGAGTAGATGTTTGTAGAACTTTGTCTCTCTTGTAACCAGAGCTTCTCTAAATGAGAGGTGATTTCTTTTTTAACCACAAGGTCATCATTGGCTTTTTCCTCACTTCTTTTGCTTTCAGCCAATGTGACGCTAAGCTAGCTCAGGTACAAACAAACAGATTAATTATGGGGCGGGCGCAAGTGTGTGTATATGTTTTGACTGAAGTGTGTATGTTTTGTCAAAAGTGTGTCATTTTGCAAACGATCACAGAATTATGCAAATTGAGTGTGGTGTTTGGATAATTGTAACTATATTTTGAAAATAAAAACCCAAGTCTTAAAATCGTGTGTAAACGATAGTAAAAAACTGTAATGCATTCTATAAAGGATGTAAGAGTTCAGTCAAACTTGCTTCTGGAACGTCGTCGAGGTTTGACATTAACAGGGGAATTAGACGAGGCTGCCCTTTAAGCCCGTTTCTGTTTATTATGGTCACACAAATTATGTCTATACACATTCAAAAAGGACAATCTGAAGGTATATTAACTTTAGATAGACACTTCAAAATGTCTCAACTGGCAGATGATACAGCCATTATTTTGGCCAATGTAAATGAGGTGAACGAGGCAGTTAGTTGTATCCAGGAATTCTCTGCTGTCTCGGGTTTAAAAATGAACATTAACAAATCAGTTCTGTTCTAATTAAAGACTCTAATTTGACTCAGGTCTGTAATATTCCATTAATGGAAAAGGTTACTTATTTAGGGGTAATTATTAAAAAAAATCTCAAAGTGACTCCAAATTTGAGCAAATTATAGAGAAAATAAGAGCTAAGTTTAACATGTGGTTGATGAGAGATCTATCATTAAAAGGTAGAGTGCTATTATCAAAGGCTGAAGGAATCTCCAGGTCTGTGTATACTGCTTTATCATTAGAGATGCCAAAAAAAATGAGTAAAAAGCTAGATACAATCTTATTTGACTTTTTATGGAAACATAAAAGCCACTATTTAAAAAAAGGTATCCTATATAATAAACTGAAAATGGGAGGATTAGATGTTCTTAGTTTTGAAACTATTAACAACTCCTTCAAAATAAAATGGTTAACCAATCTATTACAAAGTAAAGATACAATGTGGAACACCTTCCCCTAACACATGTTTAATATGATGGGTGGACTCCTATTTTTTTTTTTACAATGTGATTATAAAATCGAGAAATTGCCGATTCGACTGTCCAACTTCTATAAACGAGCTCTGTTAGCACGGAAAACTACATACAAACACAACTTTTCTCCAACTAAATGCTACATATGGAATAATGGTAATATTCTATATAGAAATAAATCACTGTATTATCAAAATTGGATGGAAAAGGGTATAATACTTGTTCAACAGTTACTAAATGGTAGAGGAAATCTCATTTCATACTCAGAATTCCTCTTTAGGTTTAATATACCCATAACACCCAAGAGATATGCAGTGGTTTTAATGCTGTACCAACAAATCTGTTAGAACTTTTTAAGGGAACTAACGTTGATATTCCATGTGGAGATCCTCTCAGGAACTACTTGGTGAAGTAGATGTCACTAAAAAAGTTTGCTCTAATAAACTAATCAGGACATGTCTGCAGAATGTTACCTTACCTTATGGGACATTTTTTTTTTGGTCTTCTCTTTATGGAAATGTGAATTGGAATAAGATATGGTTAATTTGGGAGAAATACTGCATCGTTACCAAGATAAAAGAGGTCTCTTATAAAATCGTACATGATGTATACCCTGCTAAAAAGGCACTGGAAAGATTTAAACTAGAAATTGACTTTAATTGTACATTTTGTGAACAACATGTGGAAACAATCAACCACCTATTCTATCAATGTGATAAAACAAGAACATTTTGGTCGGATCTGCAGCAATTCATAACACAGAAGACTGGAAGAAGAATCCAAATCACTGAGAAGGACGTTATTCTGTGCTACGAAGACGAGGACATAAATAAGGATGTTTCATATCTAGTACAACTTCTGCTCCTGTTGGGAAAGTTTCATATACATAAAAAGAAATGGGCACAATCTAAACCAAACATAACATTTCTACAAAGAACTCAAGATTTATATCAACACAATTAGTACTCTTGAAAATAAAAAGCAATCAAAACTAAATGTATTATAGACAAACTGTATGTGACTTTTGATTAATAAGATCTCTGGCTGTATGTTTTTGTTTTGTTTATGTTTACTATGTTTGCTAATTTTTCTGTTGTATTCTTTTGTGTTTTACTCTAATTTTACTGTTACTTTTTATAATGTACCTTGTTTAATCTGTTTTTAAATAAAGATTTAAAAAAGAACTTTCGTGTCTGGTGTAATTCCTGGGGTCACGAGTCCCCAGGTGGCGTTACTGTGAGCCCTCGCTACAGCACTGGGATTGAAGCGGTGACCTTCCAGTTGCCAGATGGCCGCTCTATCTACTGAGCTGCATGCCACTCCAAAATGATTTAGTCGAACTCAGACTGATGATGTACAAAGTGTAGATTAAACTTTTCAAGTTGACTTTCAGAGAGGAGCATCACCCCCCACACCGGTGAACATTCAGGGCTCAGAAATTGAAGTAGTGGATCCCTTTAAGTACCTGGGTGTCACTTCAACAACAAACTGAACTGGTCCCACAACATAGACGCTCTTTATAAGAGGGGTCAAAGCCACCTCCACCTCCTGAGGAGGCTGCGGTCCTTTGGAGTGAGCACCCATCTGCTTAGGACTTTTGACCACTCTGTTGTCGGCTCTACTGTCCACTACGCTGTGGTCTGCTGGGGAGCAGGCTGCTCCGACCGGGACCGGAGGAAACTGAACAGCTGGTCAGGAGAGCCAGCTCAGTTCTTGGCTGTCTGCTGGACTCTGTGGAGGAGGTGGTGAGAGAAGGATGTTGGTGAAGCTGACCTCCATCCACCTGCCTGTGAGGGCTCTGAGCAGCTCCTTCAGTGGCAGATTGAAACATCCTCAATGTAAAACAGAGCGTTACCGTAGATCATTTATTACCACGGCTGTAAGGCTGAACAACTCCACTGTTTAGTTTCATTCTGATCTAACTCAGTAGGGTCTATGTAATGGTCATATCGCTACATTTCTATACAGTTTGTTAATTCACTATTGCATTCTGTTTTTATATTGATATTCTAATATCAGTTAATTTCTGTACAGCTTGTAAATTCACGTCTGTATTTTATCTCATCGTCTTATATTGTCTCTGTATCATCATGTGAAATTCGTGTGCCACTTACTTGCTTTTTATTCTCATGTGTATGCTGCTGTGACAAGTGAATTTCCCCACTGTGGGATCAATGAAGTCATTCTATTCTAATAATGTAGTTACTGTAACGTGTTACTTAATAACACGTTAGTTATGCAAACGTTGAGATTTATAAAAGAAAACGTTACGGAAAAATGTGCTGAACTTTATGCAAACTTTGAACCTTGTATAAGCACATTTTGGAGACGGGAAACCTGTCAGAGCAGCTGGTGAGATGGAATAAAGATGAATTTAAGACACAATTTCATACTAGTAGTCTCTCAAACACACAAAACCAACAGTCACCCTAACCCATCATTTGTTTTCTTCTAAATGTTTCTTGTATTCAGATCCCAACATGTCAAAGTGATGCCAACTCTAAAGTGTGTGTTGATAGTATTTTGTAAGTGTAACAGAGATGAAAAGTTGAAGGAGTTTCAGTCAAACTGCTGTGCAGTGATTGTTAGCTTTTTCTCGCCACCTACTGGTGTTTTGTAGCAGCTGCATTTGAGGGGTCCTTCAGGCGCGCTCCCGGCTGCCCCCAGCAGCGACGCAGTGCAAGAGGATCTGGCTGCGGACCTCAAAGATGGCGTCTAGAATGGAGTCACAACCACGGCAGGAAATGACGTCACAACCACGACCGGAAATGCCTCCATCGGACGTTATTTTTACATTGCAGACCTGGCGAACTTTTATTTCTTAATTTTGAACAGACTTAGCGGCATTTAACAAGTGGAACAAAGTTAATCTACATTTAAATCTTACATTATAACATAATAGTAAATTCTACTCTTTAAAGAACAAATAGAAAAACGTAGTTTCTTTTGAGTAGGATCTGGCTGCAGCCGGACTGGCAAACTTAAACC
The DNA here is from genome assembly GCA_006937965.1 of Callopanchax toddi. Classification (NCBI taxonomy): domain Eukaryota; kingdom Metazoa; phylum Chordata; class Actinopteri; order Cyprinodontiformes; family Nothobranchiidae; genus Callopanchax; species Callopanchax toddi. The sequence goes on from SSNR01000011.1 coordinate 4,759,368, forward strand.
AAACTTTTAAAAAATCTTAATTTTGGTAAGATAGAAGGGCTTTTAACAAGACACATTTAACCTAAGTAGTTTTTTAAAAAACGTTATTTTTAAATTGCAGACCTGGTTAACTTTTATTTCTTAATTTTGAACAGACTTAGCTGCATTTAACAAGTGGAACAAAGTTAATCTACATTTAAATCTTACATTATAACATAATAGTAAATTCATTTGTACCTCAGACAGGAAATCTAGTTTAACATAAGTATATTCACTACAATATTTTAAGGCTGTATAAGGACTATACATTTATATGTAAGTTAACAGACTTTCCCAGATGTGTATAAACAGTACTAGTAATTAATAAAGTACTGGAATCACTGAAGCAACAGTGAAAACAAACTTAGCAGCTTGCTCCCTCACCTGTATCAATAATTGTTTCAAAACATCCATAACTGGGTAGTATTTCAGTATTATTTGGCGTGAAAGACATGAAAAAAATACCACTCCATTTTACAAACACTTTATTTTGTGGTTAAAGTAATTTTCTGCAGCATGGCTTTCTCAGCTGCTCACCTCATCTCTAAGACTTCGTCACCTGAAAAACATGCACACAGGGATTAATTCACACTGTCAAAGGTTTTATAAAATGACTTACTAAAGTACTCTTTATATTATATTTAAGTTAGATCTATAAAGTTAACGCTATTCACTGTGTGAACAAACAGGCAGCAGGACCGAGCGCACAGAGCCAAGAAAAATAGTTTAAGGTAAAGTACTGAGCTACAATAACCTGTAGCTATTGTTTTAGGGTTAGCTTAGCGTTAGCTCGTGGACTCCGTACCTCGTGGAAAACGTACCTCTACAAATCCCGCTGTGTGTTGAAAGCTAAAAGGCACTGGCAGTGTGCCGCTTAAATGGTGTAACGTAACGTGTGAGCTAGAGGGGCTCCAACTCGGTACCGGTGAGCTAGAGGCGAAGTGTCTCGTTTACTGAAGAGCTCCACACACCGCGTGAACATTCCCCGTGAATCGCGCATGCGCACTCCCACCCCCCCGCTTACTTCCGTCGATGGTTGCAAGGTCTTTCCGGTCGTGGTCTTTCCGGTCGTGGTTGGGACTCCATTTTGGACGCCATTTTGATGTCCGCAGCCAGATCCTACTCACGCAGTGCTGGAAGCTGGAGCAGGTAGGTGTAGGTTTAGCGCTCTCTCTCCACATAACGTGGGTTTAGCGTCATGTTTGTGTTGAGTTAACAAAGCCATGAAAGCTGTCCCGGGTATATCAGCGCTGTTAGAGAGCATGTGGTGAAGGTCCGCCGTGTTTGTGTTGAAAGAACGACTTGATGAAGAAGATTGTCTCCGGGCGGGCGGTTAGCATGCTAAGCTAACGGAAGCTAAGCGCTCGCTAGTCCCATAGATATAATATATATTCCACCTGCTGCCGGGCGGCTCCTTTAAAAGAGAGGGATTCTGGCCACTCAGTAACAAGAACTCAGCTGGGGTGTCGCGTCTTCCGCCTGAGCGTTGTTCGGCTCCGGAACGGGTGCTGGGCGTGTAATTGCGTGCAGTAAGTATGTAGTTTCCTGGTGTAGTGGCAGTGGGGGTTTTGTTTTAACATACCGGCAGTTCTGCAGGGATCTGGTCCTGCCTGGGGGAACACGGGTCGCTTGCTCGTCTCAGGTGGTGGTACAGGGAGACGCAGGTATGTGTGTGCTTGTGGGTGTGTCTGTGTGTGCGTGCATGTGCGTGCGGTGCAGCCTGTGCTGAGTTGTGCTTTTCGCAGAGCGGACTGATTGGCTGATCATCGGAGCCTGCTGTTCTGTCTCCGTCGGTTCCTCCTGCTGCGTTGGGGGGCTGACGTGTGGCGTAGCCAGGGACGCTGGCATAGAGGATTGGAGCGCAGGAGCTGCAGCAGCGGCTGGCATTGGCGCCGTGGGAGGTACCCGCTGCCCGGCTGGCGGTGAGTGTTGGCACCCTCAGACGGACCGGAGAGCAGGAGCTCGCTGCTCCGGAAAAAGAACGTGCTGCGGGGCCGACCCTGAGATCAACGGCTGATTGGATCAAAATCCTCAGCAGTGCTGGACATTGGGGACTGACGGTTTGTCAATGCGGGCTGGGGGGGTATTTTAATGAAATGGTATTTTAATGGACAGTTCTTTTTGGGGGTTAATTAATAAAGTTGATTGTTATTTTGGCAACAAGTCTCCACCTGGTTTTGTTTGCCTGAGCCCTCGGGTCACATTTGGCGTTGTTGGCAAACGTGAATGAGGTGGGGACTGTTGTCTATGGTATTTTTGTTTTGTTTTTTTTGTTTTTTTGATGTTTGTGGGGTTTTATTGTTTTTATTCAGCAGGTCGGTGGAGACAGAACAGCAGTGTGTCTGGTGAATGTGCCTGAGGTTGTCATTACACGGTTAAATCATGGACCAGGAGCTACAGCAATTGAGGGACCAGGTCAAGAGTTTGGAGGCTGCTAATGTTAGCTTACGTAAAGAGAGGGACTCAGCCACCCCTGGGCCGAGTGCAGCCTCTTCTTCATCCCCGCAACTTGCATCCCTTCCCACCTCCTCCGTGGGCGGGGCCTCGTTGGGGGAGAGGTTGGTTTTTGTCCCTCGGGAACGTAAGTGTCCTGTGTTTACTGGAGCAGGGGGTGTGGGGCTGGCTGAGTGGCTCGAGGAGGTACAAGCATGTATGAGAGTGCGTCATGTGTCTGATTCAGAGCGTGCCTTCTTCCTGTATGACCATCTGGGCGGGGAAGCGCGGAATGAGATTAAGTTCCGGTCCCGGGCTGATAGGGAGGACGCGGATAAGGTGGTTGCAGCCCTGCGGGAGCTGTACGGGTGTTCGGACTCCTACGTGGCCCTACAGGAAGCTTTCTTCTCACGGCGTCAACAGGAGGGGGAGACTCTTCAGGAGTTCTCTCTCGCCCTGATGAGCCTCATGGCTGCTGTGGAGCAGCAGGCGCCCAGCGGAGCTCTCAATACTGAGGTGCTGCTGCGGGACCAGTTTGTGGAGCATGTGGTGGAGGGGGCGTTGCGCCGTGAGTTGAAGCGATTTGTGCGTGAGACGCCCGGTGCCACGTTATTGGAGGTGAGAGCGGAGGCGATCAGGTGGGAGCGTGAGGGTTTGCCAGGGGGCCTTGTGGGCCGGAGTGGGTTGAGTCCTAATCTTGTGGGTCTTCAGTATGGAGTGCATTGTCCCCCGGTGGCGAGTGGGTTGCCCCAAGCTGCCGAGTTGGGCGAGCTGAGGGAAATGTTGAGGTGCCAGCAGGACCAGTTAACCCGTTTGGAGCAGAGCCTTGCTGCCCTGCGGCCCCCCCAGCAGGGGCGGCGGGCCCCCCAGGATGGGCAGCAGGCCCCCCAGCAGGGGCGGCAGCCCCCCGGTCGTGGCACGGTGGTTTGTTGGCGGTGTCAACAGGTGGGGCATTTTGCCCGGGAGTGTAGCGG
>SSNR01000011.1:4766456-4781749 GCA_006937965.1 Callopanchax toddi
CGGGTCATTGTCAGTAAACAAGTTTGTTCTTTCTGGACAAAAAATGGAGCAGAGTGTTAAAATAATGTTGACATTTTTTCTGCACCTGAACAGCTGTAGGAAAAAAAGATTCTCCTCAAAAAGTTACTTTAACCACAAACTCATTTTGTGCACAGAGAATTATGTTTAAGTATTTAAACATATATGGATATGATAGAATATACAGATGGATGATTTATGTCTGCAGCATGACATCACTTTGTTACTGGTTTGTTTTTATTAGTTAAACATCGACAAAGTAGAACTCAGAAGCAGCTTGAAGCAGAAAGTGTGAGTCTGTCTGTGTCTGGAGGCATTATAAAGTTGATCACAACAACATATTAAAAAGATCGGATCGGGACTCGGGATCGGCAGATCTTCAAAATCTAATGACTCGGACTCGAGGGCCAAAAAACCTGATCGGGACATCTCTAGTTGAGACTAACAACAACTGTAACATTTTTGCTGATTTAGTTTTTATTAGGAATGAAACAGTCCTCTTGTCTGAACCATAATGAAGTGCATTTTTAAAGTTGAATTTGTTGATTTATCAAAAACAATAAAGTATCAAATAAATCTTTCACAGAGAAAGAGATGAAAAAGTAAATGTGATGATTTAAAAAAAACAGATGTGGACTTGAAAATTCTCTGTAAAGTGTTGAATCGTTTCAAATCACGTCGTGAATCGTATCGAACTCAAATTGTTAAATAATCGTCAGCAGGGATAAATCGTATCAAACCGTATCGGCAGAGGCTTCACCGTATCGTCTATGTATCGAATCACTGGGAACGTATCGAGATACGAATCGAATCTGTCTCAGTGGTGGGGGTTCACATCCCTACTGGCAGAACAGAAAGATGTCCTGTCAGCATCTGGCTGGAACTCCTAGAAACTAGTGAAAGTGTCTCTTAAAGGGAACCCCGATTGAAGAGACATTTTGCTCTAAATATGTTGCGAAGTATCTTCGATACATGAAAACATAGTTAAAACACCACACGTTTTGTTTATTTACATAATTTTAATGTTTTAGCACTATTTTTGATGACTGGGCGCAGCCATGTTTTTGAGCACGCAAGGCATTGTGGGAGTATTACGTATAGTGGTGCTGCCGTCAGCTCACGGAGCATACTGTAGTTTCTGATACAGAGATGGATTACAGCGCCAAACTGTGAAGTTTCTGGTTGTGATTTCCAGTCGAAAGGCAACTGAAGAACATGTATCAGTATATCCACAACTTTCCTCACGAGAAGAAAAGGAGAAAACCATGGGATGACGCGTGAGCTTCCTAAAGACGACAGCTGCTCTCTAGAGGCTTTCATGGAGAACTGTAAACAACACGCTTCCTGATCATCGTGGTTGTGGATAATGACCCATCAGACACAGTTTAAAAATCAGAGGAGACGGACAGCGGATCAGTGGAATCAAAGTAAGCGATCTATAAGTGTTACCTTTCTGCTGGGGGTGCTAAGCTAACACAGCTAGCAGTTAGCAGCTGCAGCTCGGTAACTAAATCACTTAAAAAGACTTCAAACTGCGGCGGTGATTTGTTTTATGGAAGTAGCGTTCAGTGAAGGGGCTTTTTATTTGTATTTCAGTTTGTTTTATTTTGAATTTGTTGTTTCATAGTTAGCTGAAGACAGATCAACGCTGGACCGGTGGTCTGACACCGGAACACTGGACTGGTAACACTGACCCATAAACATGACTCAACTGGAAAACCCAGTCTCTGATCGTTTCCATGTGGTTATTATTTAGATACATTTATTTTCTGAAGACCGCTGGCCGTTGCTGTTCTGTCTTTCTGTCACGGTGTGAGTAAATAGATTGCCGCTGCTGCTGTCGTCGTCGGAGGAGGCGGCGGAAAAGAAAGAATAAACATCGGTAGCTTCTTGCAGCTGGGCTGAGTCTGTGTAACATTTTAACAGCATTATTATTTTTACGGGGGCTGCGTCCTTTGACTTCAACTACTGTTATTAATAATTAATAATTGCTGTAAGCAGCTGCGTGAACAAGAGATGCAACCATAGACGACATACGGATGCAACCATGTGACGTCACTACCCAGGGTGCTTTGGGAAGTAAATAACAATGGCTGCCTCCTGCTAAATCGTTTTCCTTTAAATACTTTAAGGGAAAACATTTGGCTTGTTTTTCTGCCACATGTTGACGTATGACAGCAAAATGAAGGTTTTAGGGCGAACTTGACTTTTCACTAAGGGTTCCATTTAAAGGGACTTGAGTCGGCTTTGAAAAACAAACCTCATGAGCTCCGCGCCTGGCGCTGCGAATAACTGCAGCCTTGAACAGGAGCGCGCACAAATTTCTCACTAGTTCATAAGGGTTCAACCAAAGGCAGCCAGAGGCATGATTCCATAAATAAAAATACATTTTATTAATACAAAATGAAATATGGTAAAATAATGCCCCGCAACGCACACACACAGGATCAAACTGAGGGAGCCGATCTAACAGAGCTAATCTCGCTAGCCGCTATGTTCTAGCTTCCACCGCTGCCCGTATTGCTAAAAGCTGTAATCAGCCGGTGTTCTCTGACTTCCGGAGGAGAATGGGGTTTATGCACGGTCACTTCCTGGTTGCGATAGAGGCTGCCGCTCCCTTCCGGTTCAACGCTGTTCCCACACAAACTGGACAAAATTGATTTTTTTACCCGTTTTCTTCAAGATCTGCCGCGCATCACGGTAAACGATGTCCACCGAATTTTTGAAAAACACACAGAGACGTCTGCGAGCAAGCGGGTGAAGGACTTTAAGCTGTATATAACCAGCTTTATTCATGAAATTGAAGGTAAGCTAACAGCGTTAGCTCGTAGCTTCCATCATCAAAAAACAGTGAGACAGATCTATATAGCCGTGATCGTGGGCTCCAACTGCTTCCCAACTTTCAACTTTCTCTGGTCTAGCTGTACGTTATCAAACACCAAGTCTTCATTCACCAAAAGAATAGTTGTTCCAGTGAAATAACACAGGAACGGCGCCGCGCCTCCTCCATTAGCCTCCTCCGTTAGCCTCCTCCACTCGGCTCTTTGACTACTGTGCTGCAAAGTGTGGACTGCAGACACGGTGTGGTTAGAAATGATCACGTTTTCTCTTCTTAAGTTCACAATCCTTCCTTTTTGTAGTTATTTATTCAGTGGAAATGTGTGGAAATGGACTGATGAATTCTATTCAGCTGATGCGGTACACAACGGAACACAGCAGTGTTCAGCTGTCAAGGCTTCCCGTCCGCTGATACTTATATGATGGCTTCATTTCTTAGTGCTATAATATATATATCATTCTGTACTATACTATACTATTACTCGTTTTGATTATAAACAATATCTTTAGCTGGAAATGCACTCTAACTCTGGAAATCTTCACGTTTCAAATGGAACCGGAAATGGTCCCGCGAGGTAATTTTAAACCGGAAGTTCTACTAAGTACTCTGTGCATAAAGCCTATTTGAGAAATCTAGCGTGATAGAATCATGTCCCGCTGCATATAACACCCTAGATTTATCAAATTAACTTCATGGAGTGGAGCTCCGGAGCACCCGGAGGACCGTGTGCAGCAGAGCCGCCTTAGATTCACTGTAAGCGGACTGAGGTCCAGGAAACAGTCGGGGATTTGAGGCCTATCGTCCCGAGACCCATAAACATGGACAGATCGCCGTGCGGTCGCCTATAACAGCACCTTTAGCTCTGAGACACCCTATAATCCATCAGAGAGGTTTTCAGCTCCATAAACAAGATAACACCAGTTTTACGAGAAAAACCACAGATTCAGACGAAGGAAGTCCGCCATTGACCAGCAACACAACACAAAGGTGCAATGCTGCCACCTACTGGATATACATTTATTATTACTTTTTTAGCTTCCAGAACGCGCAGCAGCGTCAGTTGACGTCACATCCGTAGGACAGCGCGGGAAATTCGTTCCTGAATTGCAGAACATTTTACAGCTCACAGCCTGTTCAAGATGAACTCCATCACTCCTGCACTTAATGAGGTGTTACGCGCCCATGGCACGCAGAACGAACTCATTAAGGGGATGAAGAACACCTTGGAAAAGATGGTTCGTGTGTAATTCATAGCCACAATTCTAAACTTTGGAATAACGAAGCTCGTGAAATGGACTGGAAGGCAGCAGACAAAATCTGCCTGGGACACTGCTGCCGAAGAACGCCAAAACAACTGATAAGATGCCGTTGGATTTCCCAAACTTGCTGGAAGAACTGCGTAGGAGGTCAGCTCTCTACCCCTCTGAACTCTGCCCTGGAATCCCTCAACTTCTTTCCCCTCCTGACTGACGCGATGACGTCACGCAGGCGCTGCCGCGCTGACTCTCGAGTGACGCAGGAGGTCCACCCGACCACCGGAATGTTCTCTCTCTCTTTCTACCCATGTGACTGTCGGCGGGGTTTTTTCCACCGTTAGCAGCTGCCCCCTACTGGGACAGCTGGGAACTGTCGTTTTTTTTTTTTTATCTTCCTCTCTTCACCCTCTTAATAAAACATGTTTCTCTCTGTTATGCACATGTCATCTGCAAGGCAGGCGCCTCATGGCAGCCCGGGTTCACTATGTAACCAAGTCAAGTTCCTGATTGACAGGACGCTGTCTTTCTGGCAATAAAGTTGATTCTGATTCTTATTCTAATAATGGAATGATACATTGGTGGCCTCATTCTTTTTGATTTGAAATGCATCATCACTCATTAACCTAAATAAACTGAACATGCATGATTACTTTTATTAAAATCCTGAACCATGTCCCTTTTAAAGGGGAAGGTTTCTGACCAATCAGAAGCCAGAAATGTGTAGGAGGTGTTACCAAATCCGTTTACTTCACATTTCTTCTTAAGAGACTTATTGGAACATATTTCACTTTAAAATGATGGTGTAACTCAATGAAGTGACTGATTAATATAAATATTAATGTTAAACATGAGTCATAACAAGAAAATGTTGAAATCAAGTGAATTCTTCTGATTTATGAAATAGATTAAAATATGATCAGTGTGTCAATAATAAATCATTAAACTCTCAAAGCAATCAAGTCTGATTAAATTAATTTTATCTAAAACATTTATTGTTAATGATTTATAATTGAACCTGTAAAGGAGAAATAGAATGACCACTGACGTCTGTTGACCTCTGACATCTGCATGACCTTTGACCTCTACAATCAACACATTCTAATCCATCACAATCTAATATCATATCCTCCACCTCTACTGTCAAACTCAACTTTTTTAGCAACAGGCTGATTTGGTTCCATCAAAGAACAAAGAGTTGTTTTTCATCTTCTGGGAGGCAGACAGAAGGATGTCTGTCCTCTATGGATCTAGTTTCAGGAGGTTTTCTGACGTCCAGCATTAGATGTGGTTTTGACAGTCCAGCAGTGAACTCGGTGACCTCAGCAATAAGACAAGTGACGTCTGTGTGAATATTCAATGAAAGGTGTCCAACATGTGCATGTGTTCCAGGTCTCCCTGCAGATGTTCAGATGGTGCTGATTAAGGAAGAAGCTCCTGAAGAAGAATGGAGACCTGGTGTGGACCAGCAGGACCCAGAACCCCTCACCATAAAGGAGGAACAGGAGGAGGTGAGGACCAGCCTGGATGGAGAGCAGCTCAACATGAAGGAGGAACAGGAGGAGGTGAGGACCAGCCTGGATGGAGAGCAGCTCAACATGAAGGAGGAGACTGATCCCACCAGCTGTTCAATCACTCCAGTTCCTTTGAAGAGTGAGGATGATGAAGAGAAACCTCTGTTCTCACAGCTTCATCAGCACCAAATGAAAGATGGAGATCTTCCAAGCAGCAGCTCAGCTGATCAGATGACAGCAGCAACTGGTGGAGAGGACTTTGGAGGAGAAGAAACTCCCAGAAACACTGATGAAGAGGATTCCAGCTCTTCAGAGACTGAAGACAGTGACGGTGACTGGAGTCCTGAGTCAAGTGTAAACACTGTCAACAAATGTGTTAGCTGCTCTGAGTGTGGTAAGCAGTTTGTTAATAAGCGCTCACTTCAGAGACACATGACATGGCATTCACGAGTCAGGTCTTCAAGCTTCAAGGTTCAGAAGAAATGTGTTGGAGTGGAGAACAATGTAGACTCACACAGGGAGGTCCAGACAGGAAGAAAACCAATTACTTGTGATGACTGTGGTAAAACATTTAGGTATAAAAGTCATCTAAGCAAACACATGAGGATTCACACAGGAGAGAAACCATTTGGTTGTGATGTTTGTGGTCAAAAAAGTTCTTCTAAACAACATCTAAAAATACACAAGAGCATTCACACAGGGCACAAACCATTTGAATGTGGTGTTTGTAAAAGGACATGTTATAAAAAGCAACATTTGATCAGACACATGAGAACCCACACAGGAGAGAAACCATTTGAATGCGATGTTTGTAAAAAACGTTTTGCCCAAAAATGTTATTTAAAGATACACATGAGAATTCACACTGGAGAGAAACCATTTGAATGTGGTGTTTGTAAAAAAGAGTTTGGCAGCAAAAGTAATTTAAAGACACACATGAGAATTCACACAGGAGAGAAACCATTTGAATGTGATGTTTGTAAAACAAGGTTTGGCCACAAATGTCTTTTAAAGACGCACATAATTCACAATGGAAATAAACTATTTGAATGTGATGTTTGTAAAGAAGGGTTTGGCCAAAAATGTCTTTTAAAGACACACATGAGCATTCACACAGGAGAGAAACCATATGAATGTGGTGTTTGTAGAAAAAGATTTAATGAAAAGCATTCTTTGATCAAACACATGAGAACCCACACCGGAGAGAAACCATTTGGTTGTGATGTTTGTAAAAAACTGTTTAGTGACAAGTGTAATTTAAGGAAACACATGAGAGTTCACACAGGAGAGAAACCATATGAATGTGGTGTTTGTAAAAAAAGATTTACTGAAAAGCATTCTATGATCAAACACATGATAATTCACACAGGACAGGAACATTTGTGAACAAAAGTTTAGCCGTATGAGTCGTTATACAAAACAGAACTACCAGGAAACAAGGCGGTCATTTGCAGAGTCTTTATTGAAACATGAGACCTGATGTAAAAGGAAACAGTTTAGCTGTGGATATCAGAAACTATTTGGTTGTGATGGTTGTATTAAAAAAAAAATCAAGGATCAACGTAGTTTTATTTTCCCTAAAAAGGTAATTAGTTTTACATCTTGCTGTGGAATAGAACACATTTATTTACTATTATGTTGGCATTTCTAAAGCTGATGGATTCAAAGACTTTATGAACTGTTAGCTTAGCATCATGGCAGGGTGGATCTGCCCTGACTAGAAAATGAATTCGACAAATAGATTTCACTTCATTTTATTCTGATTCAGATGTATTGAGTTACTTTATGTATTAATAGTAGAGGTTTATAAATTAACAGGCATGAATTAAAAGTAAACCAAGTAGGACTGCACGATATTAAGACAATCTGAGATATGTGATAACGACACATGCGCGCACCGTCAAACGCACACCGCACGTACACCCACAGTTGTCCTACAGAGTACGTGTTTGTAGAATTTCGTCTCTCTTGTAACCAGAGCTTCTTCAAATGAGATACGTGTTTTTTTTTAACCACGAGGTCACCGACATTTTCCTCACTTGTTTTGCTTTCAGCCACGCTAAGCTAACACCAGTACAATCAAACAGGTTACGTCGGGGGCGGGCACATAACGTAAACAGCCGTCTGATTGGTCACATTTGGGAAGGGCTAGCTTGATTGGTCAAATACTTCTATATTAACCTACAAAGAGTTGATATATAGCACATATGGAATCATCTGAAAGAAGCATTAATCGCTGTGATGGGTCTATCACACTTCCTGTTATCATGATGAGGATGACTTTTCGATATATTGTGCAGCCCTAAAAACAAGGTAAATAAATTCATCTTTTATTATTTGTGCATGAAATGTTGATTTAAAACATATTTTTGTTTAGACTTTTCTACATTCTGAACATATTTTAAAGAGAACTTTGTGTTCGTAGTATCAGATCTAGAAATGTAGGATTCTTGTTGATTAGTCAGCTGTTGATCTGTTTAGTAGATTTTTTTTTATCTGAATGTTTTTTCCATGTTGAATAAACTGATGATAAACTTCCTGTTTTTGTGTTCATATGAATTCTTTGACCTTCAGTTCCTCTCATCTAAAGTGGAAATCAGAACAAACTCTTGTATTTGTTATTGTTTATCCTCCACCTGGTCCTGATTCTGACTTCTGCTCTGAAGATTTGGACTTTTTATCGACTTATTATTGAAAACTAATCAAGTGATTAAAGTAGGAGATGTTAATATCCATGTCCACATTGACAGTGAGGCCTAAATATTTCATGTAGTAATCTATTAGAGTCAACTGGTTACTCAGCTTCATTTCAGTGGATGCTGATCAGAGGATGCTGGAACTAAAGTTGAAGAATCTCCTCCATTCTTCTTTTCTTCAGTCCCACAGAGCAAGGTGACAGAAGACAGCGACCTAAAGCTGACTTCTTCACTACCTGATGATCTTGTTGATAATGTGTGTAGTGTGTATAAAAGCTAATGTTTTATTACTCACCTTCTGCTAATTTATCCAGTATTACCTAGGGTTTATACGAGAGCCTGGGTGCTCTGGAGACCTGGGTTTGAACAACTGTTTGTGATAAAAGCAGGATTATCTAGATTCTTTTAGTTGCAGAGAGTCATTTACGTACCTGTTATTTGACGAATGGAAGCTGAGTCAGGAATAAATATATTCAATATTTATTATAAAAGCTGACGAACATTTGTAAACAGATTAGCATTTGAGGTAGCAATTTGGTTAGCATTCACTAAGTGGTAGATGTTCTAAAATTGATCTTCTGAGTTTAGAACCTGAGTCTCGTGATATCAAGACTAGGGAGTTAGCTTAAGGGTTTAGTTATCAGGGATAAAGTGGAGAGGTTACTTTGATGAGCAGCCTAGTGGTAGAGGGTTAGCTTTATCAAAGTAGCCTGCTTTACCAGGTCATGGGTCGTTACTGCACCTCGCTCCTGGATCACGTCCGGCTGGTGGAGTTCGACGAGGAAGCGGAGATTCCCCCTCGGTCGATCTGGGGGCCCTGACAGGTCGATCGACCCGCCCGGGCGGCGGAGAGCGTCCGTGGATGCGACGTCAGTGGGACCCATGGCTGGTCAGCTGATAGCTGGCTGTCTTACCCATTCTGGTTGAGACAGAGAGGCAGGTGGATGTTTCCTGCTCTCAGGGGTAAGAAGCTTCTTCGACCGCTACGGGGCTTGACCCGTTACGGGGGGGGGGAGTCGGCATCAATAACCCACTGTGTAACAAGTTGACAGCGGGGTTGTTTTCTCCTCCGAGGCTGGTGGAGAACTGGGCACTTCCCGTGTGGGGCAGACAGCTGAGAGCTGTCAGTAAACGTGGGCCAATCAGGAGACTCTAAACAAGACACGTGACTCAGGCTCTAAAGTCATACGTCACCCCGTGTAAGGAGTGTGGAAAGTATACTTATTTATCCTTAGCAAGGTGGAAATAAGTAATAAGTAATAATACTGTAGCTGGATCAAACATTCACAATGCTGTAAGAGAAAGTGCATTAATCATTTAAGACATTTCTGTAACAGATTAAGGTGTCATTTTAGGAAGAGACACCAAGAGTCTTTATTATTATTATTATTATTATTATTATTATTATTATTATTATATAAAGTCCGGTGGATTCTTCCGATACGACCGTGACCTTGGAGGAATGTTGATTCAGGTTAAAACATAATAAAAGAGTCATTATAATCCGAGTTATTGGGAAGAAGATGGATTATTATTTTTGATGATCACGTAGGTCAGAGGTCAGAGCGTATATTGATCACGCTACACCTGCAGCTTTAGTCGTTATTAAAAATACGAACCCAACACAAAATATACAGGCCTACAAAGTAAAACAAGAGGAGTCACTAAATGACAGAACAAATCTGACTCCAGACCAGATCTGTGCCCTCCTGGACGTTTGTCTCTCCACCACCTCCTTCAAACACAACCAGGGGCGTCTCCAGCCTTTAAGGAGCACCTGGGCTTAGCCCAGACCATAAGTGATGTTTCATTTTAGCAAAAATCAAGAGTGTTTATACACATTATATAAACGATATACTGTAAGATACATCTATATAGATAGATAAAGATAATTTAGGTAATACACAGTCTACTTTGTATAATCTAATATCTATATAGATAGATCAAAGTAAGTTGCCTAAATAGTTTTCTAATGCATGCATGTTAAACAGTGGAACGTATCGTCTAATGTACAGTGACATCATTTTACATCTAAGTATTCATGTAATACAGAATGTTTTGTCTTTTTGAAAAATTACATCTGATGACAGCAAAGCCAAACAATATTTCAGCAGTAATTTATTTTCAAAATCACAAAAAGCAAAAACAAAATGGCAAATACTAAAAACAAACAGATCAACAAAACACCATGATTTCTTTCAACTAAGTAAAGATTAAATAAGTAAAACAACAGTTTTTCAAATAAAGAAAGGGAACAAAATGATACATTTCAAGTTCTGCTCTGGAAAAAACAGTGTCACAGTCTGGCTTTTTGTCTTTCCATAATTTACAGGTGTGGGGTCATTGTATTTTCTTGGTTTGAGCATTGCAAACCTGTCTATGACTGTTAGATTCTGCAGAATGCACAGCCTCCCTCTCAATGGCCATCACAGCCAGGCTATTCTGACCCATGGTCTTTCTTAGCCATGTATGTCATTGTTTGATCACTGTGCCTGTTTTCCAAAGACTCTGCAGCTTTAGCAGAATGCTGAATGTTTACTGACCAAATACTCCAGCCACTCAAATGAGTCAAACCATGTTTGTTTGAATGATCTTCTCTGAAATCCAACGTTTGTAAAAGGGTACTCTCTGAGGTTTGGTTGCTCTGGGCCTGTTTCCAGAGTCCTTAAATCTGACATCTTCTATCTCCACCTCTTTCTGGCCTCCTGACTCATCTGTAATAAAAACAAGACAAGAACAAGTTAGAACTTGACGCACACCTGGCTCAAAACAACTTATTCATAAAGTGGTTTGTTTTAAAACTAAAGCAATACCAGAGAAGATAGTTGGATTGCCTTAAGATTGTCATCTTTTCTTTCATTCGTGGATGAGCTCAAGTCGATACAAAAAGGCTTCAGCCAGAGTTCTGATAAAACATTTTAGAGATCAAATCTCTTCTATTTTAGCTTCCCTGCATTCTGTAAAATTCAGAATCCTTGTGTTGTGAATAAATAAACTGAATAAGTCATTGTTGCCAGTTCACTTGCCTGTTGACGATGATGATGATGATGATGATGATGATGATGATGACGATGATGATGATGATGATGATGATGATGATGATGATGATGATGATGATGATGATGGTGGTGGTGCTTCTGCTGGTGCTGCAGCTCCATCAACAGCTCCTGCAGTCTCTTCAGTCTTTAGGTCATCTCTCACAGCCACTACAAAATCATGACATCAAAATTAATTGTGCAAAGTTTGACTATTGAGAACTAAAAATATACAAAATATCCTTATGTAAATAGTTGGGCTACATTCATTCAAAATGCATCAAGTGTATTACAAATCTGTTTTTTTTTTTTGGTTAGCTCCAGCACAAAAAAGGCTAATAATTGTGACCCTGATTTAAACACCTCTGCTGGCTCCTGCAGCAGAGGGGAGCTACAGGAGTCCTACTGTAGCTCCCCTTATATTAACTCAAATCAAAGTGAGCGAAAAACAAGCAACACAAATAATGATGCAACACAAACAACTGGACTTGACAACAACAAATCAACATGTTCTAATCTACACAATGGAAACATTCAGCCTTCCTTTCTACAACAGCAGTTCTCAAATGGGGCCTAATGAGTTCTGCAGATTTGAGGTTAAAGAAATGACTGGAACTCAAAAAATATTTTTCTTAACAGAAAATCAAAAAATCCAGTTTTATGGTCAACATTGCTATTTTTGTATTTTCCACATCAAGTTTGCAATGATATTTTTTTTCCTCTCTTTTAGACTGAGCCTGGCCTGCTTTGTAATGTAAACGTTATGTCATTGCTTCTTTATTAACAATTTCTCATAAATTTCCTTTGTTCAGGTGTTACTGAATAGCCAGTTAGCTAGCAACAGGACAGCTAAAATGATGCATGAGCCAGCATTTGACTTTGAGGATCATTTCACTTTTCAAAGATAATTTCTTACCATATGTGACAGAGTGGATGTTAATAAGGAGCACTAAGGCTCATGTTTGCCCCAAGGAGACAGAAACTAAGGATGTTTCAAATAAGAAATGATTTATTTTTAAAAGAAAGCCAGTCATGAGTCTCAACCACACAGTGGAGACCCACCAGCAGGGGGCAGAACCCTGCAGGGCAGCAGGACACAAACCTGAGGGTGCACCACACCACACCCACCCTAGGTGCTGCTCCAGCTGCTGCCTCTGCAGAGGGCCCGGCTCCACCTCCTCCTGGTGAGCTCCCCTGAAAAACAACAAATAAAAGTTTAGCTGATGACACAGTAACCACTCCCTCCCGATTCCTGGCTCCCCTCACGTGCACACCACACACACACACACACACCCTCAGGAGCACCATGCTCCAATGAAATTGTCCAAAGGCATCCATCCCACAGGCCCAGACTCCTCATGAGGCGGTCCTGTCTTCCAGGGGCTGAACTCCATGGTCCAGCTGACCTGTCGGCTGGAGGACCGGATTGACCCGGCGGCAAATGGAGACCAAGTTAACGTCTCTGAGGGTCTTGAATAGTGCAGCGCTGCTCCGCTGCGCTGAAGGAGAAACCGGGAGAGGAGGAAATCCCCACAGGTAAAACAGCAGCCTCCTGGCGCGACCAGGGCGGTCACTCCCTGGGCTGCTCGCTCACACCTGCGGCACATATTAGTGTTATCACCCTGAGGGACAAAAAACAGCATGCACACACTCACCAGCCAACGCCATCTCTACCCCCACTAGAGGAGATGGCCACCAAGTGCCTGACAAAATAGCCTGCAGAGGAAACTCATTTCGGCCGCTTGTATCTGCAATCTAGTTCTTTCAGTCATTACCCAGAGCTCCTGACCAGGTGAGGACTGGGAGGTAGATCCACCGGTAAATAGACCCATACTTTCTGGTTCTTTACCACGACGGACCGGTTCAGCGTCGCGTCTCTGCAGACGCATCGTCTTAACCTGATCCACCTGGGATGTTTTGTGGCGTTCATGTTGAGTCTCCCGATTTGTTTGAAAACAGCTGATCTACGGGTTGCTGTGGCAACAAGGCAGCGTGGGGTGCGTGACAGCTGGAGGAGCGAGAGTCCAGACCTAGAAAACTACGTGGTTTTTGCTTTTTGTGCTACAAAAATGTCTAGTGAGATCTCTGATTCCAGTATAAAAACGGGCTGCTGCCTCTACGACAAAATAAAAGCCTTCACGCCCGGGACTCGCCCTCCTGCTGAACAAACGGACCGCAGCATGTCGTTCTGAACTCGGTCCTGGGAAGGTGGCGAGGCCGGCCGCCGAGCAGCGGCGGGCCGACCCGAGGATAGCAGCGTAGTGAACAAAGTACCGTGACTGAACACCGGCCCAAAAATAAAATGACATCATCGGCCCTGGTGGCCCAAACATCAGACGGCCCACCGGGAAAACTCCAGATTCTCCCGACTGGCCACTCCAGGCCTGCTCCCACTTAACTATAGGGAGATATATTGAATCATGTACTTTAGACAGTAACCTATATATTTTAGATAGTAACTTCGGAGATTTGAGATTAAGGAAATCTAATACCCTTGATGGTGTTTGTAGCTCTGTTCTATTAAACTTAAATTTATGTTTTATTATAGATTTAATTTGCTGATATTCTATAAATCTATTCCTGTCAACCCCATATTGTGAGACTATCCTGTTAAATGGGATGAAGTCAGTTCCCTCAAAGAAATGTTCCAGGTATACGATTCCTTTCCTCCTCCAGTCTGAGAAGTTGATCATATTGTTGTTTTGTAGGATGTCAGGATTGTTCCAGATGGGTGTACGCCTGCATGGAATCAGTGAAGACTCAGTCATTTTCAAATACTCCCACCATGCTGTCAGAGAAGAGCTGATGTTAGGGCTTTTAAAGCAAGCATTTCGTTTAATGTTTGAGCTAATAAATGGTAGATCTGAAATCTCTATATTGTTGCATATTGTCTGTTCTACGTCTAACCAGGACTCATCTAGTGGGTCCTGCTTAATCCATCTTGACATGTGTAGCCTGTTGGCTAAGAAGTAATGATAGAAGTTGGGTACATCTAGTCCTCCTCTGTCTTTGGTCTTCTGTAGCGTTTTCAGGCTAATACGTGGAGGTTTATCCTTCCAAATAAATTCAGAAATAGACGAGTCCAGAGATCTAAACCAGTCAGATGATGGTTTATTCTGAATCATTGAGAATAGGTCATTGATTCTTGGTAAAACCATCAACTCTCCCCATGAGTGATATGGGCAGAGATTTCCATCTGGCAAGATCATCTTCTTTAAGAGTGGGATGTGGTTTAGTTTAGTTAAAGCGGCACTCCGGAGGATTTCATCAGGAGAGCAGTTTTTGAATCTAGCGTCCAAAGGCTCCTCCTCAAAACATCTCGACACGCGCGTCCGGTCGCGTGTGCGTGCGTGCACGCGGCGCATATACTTCGGACATGAACTGTACAGCTCACTGTGTAGGGTTTAATCACTCACCGTTCACAATCTTATTCCAACAGTACGAGGGTCTGATGAGCCTCTCTGTCCCTGCTGCTTCTGATATTAGCTCTGTTAGCAGAGAGCTGCTGCTGGACTCTGAAGCTGAACTTGACTCGGCCCTGGATGAACTTTCTGACCAAAATAAACGCATAATCCTGTCGAGCCTTGCCATTCTGTGAGGTGAAAGGTTTAAAAATAAAAATAAACCCGTCTTTAGCTGGAGAATGGGTAGGTTTTTAGTAGAAATGAGCCGTGAGTCCTCAGTGAACGGCTGAGACGGCAGAGAAACACACGGAGCGTCCTGTACGACAGCGCCCCCTACTGGTACAGGTTTGGTCGATGCGCGTGCATGTTGAGAGAATGCAGAAATTTGAATTTCATTGGCTGAAAAATGTCGGCGGCAAGAAATAATGGAAAGGGGTCTCTAGGAGGAAGGAGGGTCTTCATCAGAATGACAGATGTTGTGGAACTCAACCCATAGATCATAGTTTAGACCTGAAATATCATTTAAAACATTTA
>SSNR01000011.1:4786103-4803309 GCA_006937965.1 Callopanchax toddi
ACGGTAGAAATGATATAAATTTGGCCGACGGTAGAGAGTTCTGTTTGTGTTGATGCAGCTTGGTTTTTACTGTATTTACCTGAAGTCCAGGTCAACCCTAACCCTATGTTACGTCCCCCTAAAAGGGTCTAGGAGTAGTACACAAAAGGAGGACTAACACAAAAGGCCAGAAACACAAAGTACGAATTATCAGAATATTTTATTATTATCGATCAGGCAGAAGGAGGTGCTGCAAAAAGGTAAACGAACTAAAAATCGCTCCTAAACGAAAAATCACCCAAAAGGGGAAAAACTCTAACTAAACTAATAAAACAAAATGGCCTAATCTAAGAACGCTCTCTAAAAGAGGTTCGGTAAAAGGTTAAGAGTAATATAACAACTAAGGGAGACTACAAAGAACTAAAGGAGGCAATTAACGCTATAAATACCAAAAGGGTAAGTAACAACAAAACAAACGCACTAGTATAATCTACAAATAACAAAGGAAGGCGATAAACGCTACTAATATCAAAAGGATAACTAAGGGAGTTTTATTATAACAAAAGGAGTCTGTGGCAAAATACAGCCACACAGAAAATAAACGGCAGGCGACTACGAATACTAATTTACAAAACAAAACTGCCGGACTACGACGCTAGAAAAGATCAAACTACGAAACGCGCAAGAATCAAATGGGTCAGCAACCAGGGGGGGGGGGGGAACTATTCACCAGAACCAGTCTGCTTAGTTTCCCCCCGAATGGCTGACCGCTCCCTGCTTTTGAACACGCCGAGATGATTGCAGAATGCTCTGCAGCTGGGCGAGCTCGGCGTGTTGCTCCGGCGACAGGGGGCGGAGCCAGGAGCTGTCACTGTCAGCTGGAGCTGACAGGAGGAAGAATCGGGTCTGAAGATGGAAGATCGTAACACCCTTCCTGACCCCCTTTTTCTAAATATACTTTTTGGAAAAAGTTTTGTTTGACAACTAAATCTCATCTTTTAGAAAGATTTATTTATTTATTTTTAAAAATAAAAAAAATATATTTGAATTTAAAGCAGCACTGAGCAACTTTTAACCAGTAGGGGGCACTAGGAGTACACGATTGAAAGTTTCACTTTTGTTGTCGTAAATCGTCTCACGCCTGAACTTTTTTCCAGCCCAGTCTATCAGCTTTTCAGCTGATAATCTGTCAGACAACTTGTTGTTTTTACATTTCACCATGTGGTTCATAATCAGACTGGTTAAACTGTGATATGCTTGCTGAAACGATCCCTCCTCAGCAGGGGTCCTCCCCTAGCGCTGTTAGACTGGTTCTGCCGTAAAGCAGAAGGTGACATCATCGGCCGAAGTACGGGCCGGGCTCAAAACTGTCTAGTGCGGTATCTGGCCAGTAGAGGGCAGCAGAGTGCTGTCAAAACATGAAACTGGTCAAGTTTCTAACTAAATAATCATTGAGATCAATTTTAATGCTCCAACTTAAAGTGTTAAAAACTGTCCAGTGCTGCTTTAAAGTAAAGTAAAATGCACAACTATGACTAAAATTAATACTCTAGCTCCTCCCATCAGCTCTGTTCTTTAGACTCACCTGTTAGTTCCTTTGAAGCGGAGGGTTTTAGGACCATGAGAAGCTAACATCAGCTCGCGTTTCTGCTGCTGCTTTGTTTACCGACTGCTGCATATGACTGAAGGATGCATCAAAACGTCTCTTTAGTTGTTGGCGCTGCTTCATTCCAGCTTTTTGGAGCTACGGCTCGGCTACATTCAGGCTGCTAGTGCCAGTCTGTCAGACAGTCAGCTGTTCCTGCTCGTCGGTTCTCCGTTTGTTCTCAGTCTCACACTCCTTAATAAAGTCTAGACCCCGAAGATAAAACAAACCTGTTGTATCAGTGGAGTTTACAAAGATAATGACCGGATATTCAGGTAAATAGGCTACGGTATCACAGGTCACGCGACTCCTCAGCTGTGCATGTGTTGAAAACGTGACTGCATCTCATGCTGGGAACGTGACACAACGCCGCTCACAGAGATGCAGGAAGAAAATAAATATTTTAAGGAAATGGACAAAGATAGTAATGCAAAGTAACGCACAGTGGCTCGAAAAAAATAACTTTAATCAGATTACTGGATTGGAAATAGTAACGCGTTAGATTACTCGTAGGGCTGGGCGATATGGCCAAAATTTCATATCCC
Organism: Callopanchax toddi; assembly: GCA_006937965.1. NCBI lineage: Eukaryota > Metazoa > Chordata > Actinopteri > Cyprinodontiformes > Nothobranchiidae > Callopanchax > Callopanchax toddi. The sequence goes on from SSNR01000011.1 coordinate 4,788,273, forward strand.
GATAACGATAAACATACGATAGAACACCTCATGAATCTCCTCCTCCACTGTGGCCCGACATGCATCATATAGATCAGTAACATGACTTTAGTGATGTGTTTTCAGCTGGGTGTTTCATATCTGGGTTCGAGTGTAACTCACAGAACTCAGGTTTCTCCACCGTGTAGATTAGAGCCATATCTTTGTAGAAGTGCCTGGTAACAGCAGCAGTAACCTCCTCCTTCCTTCCATCCCGCTCAGCTCGACGCTACATGACGTGCTGCGGGTAAAAGCCTGTTGCAGCGTCTGTGTCTGGAGTTTATTCTGAGCTCTTACGCCAACACTCGACGCTGCTTTTGCAGCTTTTGCTCTTTGACTGTCTCTGTATCTTCAACGTGGTTTTTGTGCAGGTGATAAAATATATTTGTGGCGTCGGAGTCCGTTGTTGGGACCGGGAGTCGGCGAACTTTACAAACAGCTGCTGTCTGGTCCACGTCGGTCTTTTTATATTTAAACCACATCGATGAGACAGAAGTTGTCCCTCTTTTAGTTACAAGCTCCTCGGTTTGAGTTAGCTGGTTATCCTGTTGACCCTGGTCTAAAACGCGTCCACTACCGTCTGCCTCCATGTTTGTTTATGTGTTGCTGCGCGGTGCGTTCATGAACATCCCGTAAAGTGCATTATGCTGTAAAACGTCTATCGTGGCTTAAACGATAGAGCTTTTTATCTGACAGTAGACATTTTCTATCGTCCAGATGAAATATTTCGTCATATCGCACAGCCCTAATTACTCGTTATTGAAAAATGACGTAATTTTAGAGTAACGCGCTACTTTGTAACGCGTTACCGGCAACACTGCTGGTTACAACCAAGGTCTGCAGAAGAGCATCTCTGAACGCACAACACATCAAACCTTGAGGCAGATTGGCTACAGCAGCAGAAGACCACACCAGGTGTCACTCCTGTCAGCTAAGAACAGGAAACTGAGGCTACAATTCACAGAGGCCCACCAAAACTGGACAACAGAAGATTGTAAAATGCTGCCTGGTCTGATGAGTCTGGATTTCTGCTGCCACATTCAGATGGTAGGGTCTGAATTTGGCCTCAACAACATAAAAGCATGGATCCATCCTGACTAGTATCAACGGTTCATGCTGCTGCTATTGGTGTAATGTGTGGGGGACGTCAAGCTATCATGTCAATATGGACCAAAGTCTCTGAGGATTGTTTACAGTACCTTGTTGAATCTCTGCCACAAAGGATTAAGGCAGTTCTGAAGGCAAAAGAGGTTCAATCTGGTACTAGCAAGGTGTACCCAATAAAGTGGCCAGTGAGTGTATGTGTGAATATTAAATGAAAGGTGTCCAACATGTGCATGTGTTTCAGGTCTCCCTGCAGATGTTCAGATGGTGCTGATTAAGGAAGAAGATCCTGAAGAAGAATGGAGACCTGGTATGGACCAGCAGGACCCAGAACCCCTCACCATGAAGGAGGAACAGGAGGAGGTGAAAACCAGCCTGGATGGAGAGCAGCTCAACGTGAAGGAGGAACAGGAGGAGGTGAAGACCAGCCTGGATGGAGAGGAGCTCAACATGAAGGAGGAGACTGCTCCCACCAGCTGTTCATTCACTCCAGTTCCTTTGAAGAGTGAGGATGATGAAGATTGGAAGAGTTGTGACTCTCAGGTGAAACACTTGTCAGACTCTGGGTCAACAACTGAAGACAGTGACAGTTACTGGAGTCCTGAGTCAAGTGTAAACACTGTCAACAAATGTGTTAGCTGCTCTGAGTGTGGTAAGCAGTTTGTTAATAAGCGCTCACTTCAGAGACATGTGACATGTCATTCAAGAGTCAGGTCTTCAAGCTTCAAGGTTCAGAAGAAATGTGTTGGAGTGAAGAACAATTTAGACTCAGACAGGGAGGGCCAGACAGGAAGAAAACCATTAAGTTGTGATGACTGTGGTAAAACATTTAGTAAAACCAAGTATTTGAACCAACACATAAAAATTCACACAGATCATAAACCATTTGGTTGTGATTTTTGTGAAAAAAGGTTTAGTGATAAGTCTATTTTAAAAAGACACATGAGAATTCACACAGGCAAGAAACCATTTGGTTGTGATGTTTGTGAAAAAAGGTTTAATCAAAAAAATCATCTAACCAGTCACATGAGAATTCACACAGGACAGAAACCATTTGGTTGTGATGTTTGTGAAAAAAGGTTTAATCAAAAAAATCATCTAACCAGTCACATGAGAATTCACACAGGACAGAAACCATTTGGTTGTGATGTTTGTGAAAGAAGGTTTAATCAAAAAAGTCATCTAACCACTCACATGAGAATTCACACAGGACAGAAACCATTTGAATGTGATGTTTGTAAAAGAAGATTCAATGAAAAGAATAATTTAAACAAACACATGAGAATTCACACAGGATAGAAACCATTTGTGAACAAAAGTTTATTGGTGGGAGTCATGACCAAAAACACCCGGGCCAGATTATGGTCCCAGTCCAAACCTGGTCACAGTAATACTATATACTGCGGGAAAATGTAAAGAAAATTTGACACTATCAAAATTTGGATACCGCCCAAGCCTAGTGTCTTCTTTGAAGTGGTTTGGTCATGATCTGTCGGATCAGACTGCTCCGGTAGCTTCAGTGTGTATCGGACACAACTGATGGCTAAATGGCACAACGTATCTTTCCTCTGTGTCTCTCATCGGTAGAGACAATGGTTACATTGATTAGTTCATGAGTGCCCAGCCTTTTTCATCTCACAAGCTACTTTTATACTGAGTGTGCTTGCTAGCTCAGCAGGCGCCGCTAACACAGTGTGTGTGTGTGTGTCCGCCACCAAGTGAGCGCTCGTCCACCTCACATTTAACGGAGGTTTTGTGTCACGACTGCTGTCATTGTAACTCGTTACCTGGAGAGGCGCGGGGGAGAACCGTCCAGTGATCTAACAGCAACGACTCTGCGTTTAACCAGTCAATCGTTCCATAGTTTATCTGCTATGTACTCGTTTTTTGAGGTGCTTGAACACACCATCACTAAAATCTACGGGAGCCAAGCAGCCAGGTGGTGCGCAGCCGCAGTTAGAAAACCTGGTGACAGGTGAGGAGATGAGCAACATAAGTGAATCTGAATGTTTTCTGCTCTGTTAGCCACTAGGAGAGTTAGTCTGTTAGTATTAGAGACACTATGTTGAAGTTATTACACAATGCACAGAGTTAATGCTAGGTTTATTTATTGCAGGATGTGTTATTGTAATATTAAGCACTGTTGTTGCATATCACAAGTTTTTTTTATATTGTGCAGCGCTAACTTGGAGCATAAAAAAACAAAACATTTAAATAGTTTTGTGTGCTTAGGATGGAGGAGGCCTGGGGGAAAAGTCCTCAGCTTTTTCTAATGAAAATATTTAGTAATATAATTTGAGTAACATCACTAAGATTGATTTAAATTGATATTTGTCAATCGGAGCCTTTGACACACTTCTAGAGATGTTGTAGTTTAATACATTTATGTAGGTAAATGAATAAGGTGTGTCCATATGGTTATTATTTCATGATGTATGTCACCTATAATTAATTTTATTTTTCAGTCATTTTATTTAATTTATATTTAATTTTATTTGGGGGATTTTTTAGCTTCCTATTTATGTGTCTTGTTGGTCTAAAATTTCATACATAACAGTCTCAGAAGGTCTTAAATTCAACGTACTGAAACCTGTAAGAACCCTGGGTCTTGCCACTTCTGCCACGTTTTCAATGAGGGATTTGAGTCGGGTCTCTATTATTTAAAGACTAGTGTGGGTTCAGCTCGGTTCAGAACTGGTTTTTCTTTTCAGATAGGGGTAGGGTCTGGGTTTCTCGTAGGCCTACCCAGCGTCATAGAGATGCAGAGTTTGGACACTTCCATAGGCTTCAATAGAAAGACTGGAATGCAGAAGTAACGTCGGCCATGGAGCTCTCAATAGTTCCAAACAAAGCCCAAACGCCAATAGTTCCACCACAGAGCGCTGTTCATTCTCGTTGTTTCGGAGCTGTTTTCCAATGCAAGTTGACAAAATTACAACATTTTTGACACTGTGAAGTGTTAGCTGACGGCTCCGTACCAAAATAAGGCCGTAATTTTACATGTAGCTAGTTTTAGTAAATTAATCATCTCAACCGGCTAGAAATATGTTTAAGTGAAGCAGCTTTGTGGTAACTGCTGTACACGGCTGGTCAATAATTACAGAAAATAGCTCGGGAGATGAGAAAATAATTGTTTTAGCGTTCTGTCCTGCCAGAAACCGCTCTGAATGACTGGCAAGACTACTTCACACCGGATGCGGTGCGGTGCCGACTCAAAGAAAAAGAGGAGACCTGGACGGAATCTCTCCTTGCCACCTTTAAGAAGAGGAATCTCGTGTTTTTTAAGCTGTGTGAATCAGCCTCTCATACCTGAGCATAATTTTCTAATCGCTGCAGTTTTGGATCCAGGGTTCAGGACTGGATCTAGGGGTGCATTACCTGAAAGGAGCTATGTACAATTCGTGTCGTCAAAACCCTATTTGATTTAACCTCTCTTCCTTGACCCGCTAAAGGGGGATCAGGGCGCGTGATTCTGATCTCGAAACACTCTCAAGTCAGGGGAAGTCAGGATGTCCAGTAATTTAAATAGGACTCCTGTGGGTTCCTGTCTTTTAGAGTTAGGCTCAGAACTCATTGCGGCCACTCGGTATATGAGAAAACATCTAGATCTCTTCATTTATCACCTGTATTTCAAATGGTGACCGGACAGCCAAAATTAATTTATAACTCTTTAATATAAGATTATTTTAAGCCTCCAGAACCAAGGTCCGAAGGGTTCAGACTTCTGCTAGTTTTAATTTGATATAAACCCAGACTAAGAGAAATAACATTGTATTAATCCTGGTGAGATTATTTTATCCGGTAAATAATTTCAAAATGACTTCTTATGGTTTACTGAAGGAACAGCAGATTTGTACGGAAGCGTAGAGCTGCCACCCAAGCAAAAGAAAAAACGAGCGTTATCACGTTATAACGTGATAACTTTATTGTTCGTACAATATACTTTTCACGTTCGTACAATATACTTTTCACGTTCGTACAATATACTATCACGTTTGTACAATATACTATCACGTTCGTACAATATACGATCACGTTCGTACAATATACTTTTCACGTTCGTACAATACACTTTTCATGTTCGTACAATATACTATCACGTTCGTACAATATACTATCACGTTTGTACAATATACTTTTCACGTTCTTACAATATACTATCACGTTCGTACAATATACTATCACGTTCGTACAATATACTTTTCACGTTCGTACAATATACTATCACGTTCGTACAATATACTATCACGTTCGTACAATATACTTTTCACGTTCGTACAATATTCTTTTCACGTTCATACAATATACTATCACGTTTATACAATACACTTTTCATGTTCGTACAATATACTATCACGTTCGTACAATATACTATCACGTTCGTACAATATACTTTTCACGTTCGTACAATATACTATCACGTTCGTACAATATACTATCACGTTCGTACAATATACTTTTCACGTTCGTACAATATTCTTTTCACGTTCATACAATATACTATCACGTTCGTACAATATACTTTTCACGTTCGTACAATATACTATCACGTTCGTACAATATACTATCACGTTCGTACAATATACTTTTCACGTTCGTACAATATTCTTTTCACGTTCATACAATATACTATCACGTTTATACAATACACTTTTCATGTTCGTACAATATACTATCACGTTCGTACAATATACTATCACGTTTGTACAATATACTTTTCACGTTCTTACAATATACTATCACGTTCGTACAATATACTTTTCACGTTCGTACAATATACTATCACGTTCGTACAATATACTATCACGTTCGTACAATATACTATCACGTTCGTACAATATACTATCACGTTCGTACAATATACTATCACGTTTGTACAATATACTTTTCACGTTCGTACAATATACTATCACGTTCGTACAATATACTATCACGTTCGTACAATATACTATCACGTTTGTACAATATGTGTATAAGGTTTGAGTATTACGGGTAGTCAGCGAACGCATCACGAAGCTAAAACAGAGCACAACAGGGATGAAGGCGACCTATCTGTATGATTGTGAACGAGAACACCCAGTAAAGTAGCACTAGCTCCTGTCTTCACTTTGATGAGTGTGCAGACACCACAAGACCACCATGGACCGAGGCTCCATGCTGTTATTGAGCAGCTTTATCGGTGGCTGCTGATGCGTACAGAAGGAACTCGTAACGCATGGGGCTGTGTAGGAGGAAAATCGGTGTATCATTCGTTTTTCACAGATTGAGAGTCCGCCTCAGTCTGATCAGACTGACTGCAGTTCTCGGATCAACTGCAGGGGTCCAGGAGGCTCCGGAATCACACCACCCGAGCTGCATTCAGGCGGGTTATATTGTCACACAGTGTAGAGCCCTGCAGGACTATTATTTCTTAACACGCTCCCGCTGAATTCCTGACCACAACTGCCCGCAGTTTGTCTCTGTCACTCACACACACTCCCGCTATCCGCATCCAACCCGAGAACAGGGAAAACCCTGCGCCAGAGCGCATCTTGGGCGCAGCGCGCACTGACATGCAGCTGTGTGAGTTCACTGAGAAGATCCTTCATTAAGAAAGAACTCAGTGAACTCCTGCTGCTCAGTAACAACAAAATCTCTCCATGGCTCAGTCCAAACATGCAGTTAACGTGAAGCGTATACTGTTTAAACGTGATATTGTACAAACGTGATAATTATATTGTAAAAACGTGAAAAGTATATTGTTCGAACAATAAAGTTATAATGTGATAACGCTCAGTTTTTCTTTTGCTTGGGTGGCAGCTCTACGCTTCCGTAGATTTGCAACCAGTGAACTCTCGTTATTTTAAAGCTCGCTTCACAAATGGTTTATTTTATTCAAACAGGTGATCTTACCTGATCGCTGACCTTTCGGACAAGCCCTGGACCAGTTCTGGCTCCTGAACCAGAAGAGCACGATTTCCACTCGGAACAAATTCTTTGTCAACTGGTTTTCGGAGGAGGTTTTGGATCTAATTAAAGGGAACTTATCCCATGATCCCTGTGTTAACTATCTAAATAGTTTCCTAAATTAAGAGGAACTCTCCACACGGAATATAAAGTTTTACTCCCCCCTTGGAAGAGTTGTCTTATTTTATCCAAATAAATCAATTACAGACTAAGATAATAGGATAATAATAAAAGTAAAAGACAAATGTAAAATCCCTTCAGATTAAAAAGTATCTGAAAAGTTAAAAGTCTCCTGTGTTTCCTTTAACGAATCACACAAGTTCTGTCTCCCACACCTCTGCAGACTGCGCCTCATGTCCTTTTTCCCTCTCCCTTTCTGCATATCAGCTTGTACCTGATAGCAGATAAAAATATTAAACACCAAACAATATTGTGGTTTTGGCAGAAGTTCTTAGATTAAGCACACATCACAACTTCTAAATAACACACACTTTGCAACACACACATGATCATAAGACGACGATATGATGCTATAAAAGCAAATTAGCACACACAATTAAATGATTATTAGATATAAATGCTGACACATGATTATGTGATTAGCTTTAAAATAAAGGTTATATTGTGGTCATTATTAAGCAAACATCACACAATAATGAATGCAGGAACTTCTTTGTGATAACAGAACCTCCTTCTTCCTGGCTCTGGTTGTCGATCATAACGGGACTCAAATGAAGCGTCCACATTAATCCTGTCGGGGGCTGAGGCCGCATGACAACACGAACACATTTCACTTCATTTTATCCTGATTCTAATGTATTAAGTTACTTTATTTATTAATAGTGTAGAAGTTTATAAATTAACAGGCATGAATTAAAAGTAAAGCAAGGTCAATAAATTCATCTTTTATTATTTGTGCATAAATTCTTGATTAAAAATAGTTTTGTTTATACTTCAACTTTTAATTAAAGGAGACATTTTTAATAATTACAACCTTTTCTAAATTTAGAAAATATTTCTCAACAGAACTTGGTGTTCGTTGTATCAGATCTAGAGATGTAGGATTCTTGTTGATTAGTCAGCTGTTGATCTGTTTAGTAGATTTTTGATCTGAATGTTTTTTCCATGTTGAATAAAGTGATGATAATAAACTTCCTGTTTTTGTGTTCATATGAATTCTTTGACCTTCAGTTCCTCTCATCTAAAGTGGAAATCAGAATAAACTCTTGTATTTGTTGTTTATCCTCCACCTGGTCCTGATTCTGACTTCTGCTCTGAACACAACAAAATGACCTCACTGACTGAAGAAATATAAATGTATGGGTTTAGAACCAGACCCCTCCTGAACTGTGTGGTTGGTCCAGACAGTCCAGCAGCGTCTCCTTAAACTGCTGCTAATTCTAACTCTGACGTCCCTTTAACACACAGAACAGTGTGTGTAGTGTAGATGTGATCTGACCTTCTCTATGTGTCTGTTGTTCTGTGTGTTGAAGCTGGAGCCACGTCGTCTCGTCTCTCTGTCAACCTGTACAGGATGCAGCACAGATGACAACAAAGTTTGCTTTGACTAAAACAAGTCAGCTGTTGATTCATCTTCACTGTGAAACTCTCTAAACAGATGTCAGAAACAACAGGTTTCCTCTACATTTGAACAGCAGCATGTCGCGTTAAGGACAACACATTTAGTGCTGCTTTCAACAGTCAGTGTGTTCAAGAGTTTGACACACAAATGTGTTCACATCAGCACAATGTTGTGTTGTTAAATCCTTTCCTCAACTTTGATTTGGTTTTCTTGAAATGGATTTCCCCTCAGGAATCAAATGACTTCACATGAATATTCTGACAAACTTTATTGACTTTTTGACATCTTCTGACAGAATCATGTTAGTAATAATCAGACATTTGACAGAAAGAGCTTCAAAAAGCCCTCAAAGTTTCTAAATCCAGCTTCAAAACAGTCTGAAGATCAGTTAAAGAAGCTGATTGGACACTAGGTGGCGCTCCAACACAAGGAACAAACTAAAGCTTTATTTAACTTATTTAACTTTAATATGTACCAAATAAGTCCAGTTGCCTTTATTTAAAACCCCTTTTTGGATTATCATGACGTGGATGACTGAGAACCTTCACCAGTTTATTTAACAGAGATGAAAAGTTTCAGTCAAACTGCTTTGCAGTGATTGTTAGCTGTTTGTCGCCACCTACTGGTGGTTTGTCGCAGCTGCATTTGAGGGGTCCTTCAGGCGCGCTCCCGGCTGCCCCAGCAGCGACGCAGTGCTGGAAGCTGGAGCAGGTAGGTGTAGGTTTAGCGCTCTCTCTCCACATAACGTGGGTTTAGCGTCATGTTTGTGTTGAGTTAACAAAGCCATGAAAGCTGTCCCGGGTATATCAGCGCTGTTAGAGAGCATGTGGTGAAGGTCCGCCGTGTTTGTGTTGAAAGAACGACTTGACGGCTAGCATGCTAAGCTAACGGAAGCTAAGCGCTCGCTAGTCCCGGTTGTTGTAGTAATGGTTGCTTTGTGTTGTTGCCCTGAACAGAGCCATGATGCAGTTGTCTCACACTGACGGAGCATTGTGTGTTTGTTTCTTTGAGCAGATCCCTGCCAGTAAAGAACATTGAAGAGCAGCCCTGTGTCTGTGGCCTGATTGGACAGCTGTGCTGAAATTGGTGACGTGAAGCGACAACAGCACAACTCCGGTTCCCCTGGAGCAGCAACCACGGTTCCATCAACACTTCCTGAAGCTCAGGTAGAGTTGGAACAGGCAGCAGCCTCTACATGAACGGATCAGCTGGAATGTTGAGGAATTCTCTTCTTTGTCTCAGGAACATTTGTTTGTGCTTTTGTATTCTTTTTTTTAAGTACATTTAAACACATAATTCATTGTTTGCTCATTTCAGCTCCGTTTCTCTGTTGTTTCTATTTTCTGCAGAAACCATGAAATCAAAATGTCAGAACATAGAGCTGAGTCTGTTGGTCTGCTAGCTGAAGACTGGTGTGGTGGAAAATGTGTGTTCCTCAGTCTCTGTGTTGTCTTCATGTGTCCAGGGTGTTGCTGTCAGCAGCATCAAGAACCAGCAGTAGATCCTGTGGTCTGAGTCTTCAGCCAGTAAAAGCAGGAAGGCCACGCACATCTCCCAGGTCCAGCAGCCTGCTATCAGCCACCATTCCAGCGCTAACAGCAGCTAATGGCTGTTGGTGAACGCTGGAAGAAACTCCAAGGCTTTTCAGCTCAGTGAGAAGCTAGCAGAGACGTAGAGACAGCAGGTCAAACTGGAAGCACTGCTGGAAAACATGTCGGGGATTTTGGACGCAACGGCGCCTTCCAGCCCTGGTGGTCAGCTGCACATATTAGGTTAGTGGGATTAGTTCCTTCCTGTCAGCTGTGACCATGTTAGACTGGTGTCACCATCATCTGTGTTTGTAGCCTAGCTTGCTAGGGATGAAACATACTGGTGTTTTCAGATCTAGGTCGGCTCAGCCTGCATTCCTGCATTCAAATTTGCGTGGCGGCCGCCTCCAGCCTGATTTCACTCTGCCCCCAGCTATATGGATGTTATTTTAACTGCAGTTGCAGCGTTGCACCACTTCAGGGGCGCTGTATCAGCAGCGGTGCACTGGAAAGCACTAAAACAACTGCAGAAAAAGATCAAAAATGGCTTTTCCCACTAGTTGGTGCTATCTAGGGCTGCTGGGCCGTCGGTAGGTACCGGTATAAAATAAAACACGGCACCGACTTCGGTACTTTTACTATGAAATCCCCTGTAAATGACCCGCTTCATGTCTCCACCGGCGCTGCTGCACAGGTGACTTTTTGTGACTTTATTGCAGATTTATCATATTTTAAGTATCGGTTCATGGTATCTGTTAACTTTAACCAGATGGTATCTGGGCTGATACCGGTATCGGTGCATCCCTAGTTAGAACGCTAAACTAAAAAATATTTTGCCTTTAAAAAAAAAAATGAGAAAGTTGAATTAACAGAGTATGCATGTGCTGGTGCATGGTCAGGATGGTACCGCCTCTGCCTCAATTTGAGCCAAGAAACACCCTGATAGTATTATTCTATAATAAGTTCAGAGAGCCGCAAACTCACCCCCCAAGAACCATGGAAGACACGGAGGAGATCCAAGTCCCAGACGTCCGGAGGCCCCCCCAGACCACGGGAATCCCAGGAAAACCACCGCAGGGGCAGCCGCAACACCGAGAGAGGCGCAGAGGCTCACCCTGTAAGGGCCACCCATCAACTGCCGCGCCATAGTCCCAGGGGGCTGCGGCCACGGCTCACAGGTACCGCCAGCAGCAGGCCACACCCAGGCAGATCCATCCCGGACCCAGAGACCCGAGGGCAACCCGTCCCCAGCCGAGACCCGATAGAGCTAGAGGGCCCAGACTCTGCCCAGCAGCCACCGGGGGCGAGATGGCAGATGCCCCAGCACCTGGTCCTGGCCCCTGTGACCCACCGACACGCCAGCGGACAGTGGCACCACCCACCGGCAGTGGTGTGGCAGGGGAGAATAGGCCCCACACTAGAGTGGAGCCTAGGCTATCCCAGGAGAGAGGACGACAGGACCAAACCTGACATATAACCAGTCATACAGACACAATTGCACCTTCCCACCCTCATGCACACACACATACACACACAGCCCTACATGAACATATATAGATGCACAAAAGACGCTACACCCACTCATACTCCTCATTCGTACTCGATACTCCCAGGTCAGAGAACCAGCACCCTAAGGGCAAAACCAGCCTCCAAACCCAGGAGGAGGTCCCGTTCATACTGGGCTGGAGACGGGCAGACCGCCCCGCGGCAGCAGAGCAGCCCACCACCACAGACCCAGATCAGACGGCCCGTTCCACTCCCAGCCCGGGGCAGAAGATAGAGAGCAGCGGTGTAGAAGACCCTAAATCTCCCCTCCCCGGCTCCAGTGTGGTGTTGATGTATGTTTTAATAAGATGCGTTTAAAACAGGTGGGGGGCAGCTCGCCATCCCCCCACCCTGAACCCTCAATGTCTACGTGTAACTTGGAGGTGGGCACATACTTTCAATACAACAATACTATTTACAGACAAGAAGAAGGCTTCGCCATGGGTAGTGTTGTCACAGTACCAAAATTTCAGTATTCGGTACTTATACCAGTGAAAATCCACGGGTCTCTGTACCAAAGCAAAGCACAAACGCATGAATTGAACAAGCTATTTTTATTAATAACAAACAATAATTAAATAAACATGACTGAATAACACACTCTTCTTATTTATAAACTTAAACATTTGTATAAATCAAACAAAACATGGCAAGAATGGTAAATGGCTTGTATTTATAGAGCGCTTTCTAGAGTGTTGAACACTCCCCAAAGCGCTGTACAACAGTCATTCACCCATTCACACACTGGTGGTGATAAACTACGTTGTAGTCACAGCTGCCCTCGGACACTCTGACAGAGGCGGGGGCTGCCATGCACCGGCGCCCTCTTACTTTTCCACTAGGAAAGTGGATCATCCTCTGCACTGACCTCAGGCATCTGACTGCACACCAAGAACTCACCATTTAACTGGTCACTTGCAGAAAGCTGTGCTTGACTTGAGGATGTTGGTTCCCCCATTCCTTTCTTTTCTCCTTGTATGGAGGAAAGCAGATGCTTCAGGTCAGTTTTGTTTTTTTTTGATGGCCTGACTTGACTCGACTCTCCAGAGGCCTGACATGTACTTCCTTTATTACCCATTTTCCTCACCTCATCCAGGAGACTTTGCTTCACATCATCCTTAAAGCTTTCCTTAAATCTTGGGTCAAGGTAAGTTGCAGTGTTCAAAAAAAGCTGCAGCCGTCAGTCCCCATAGCGATGCTGAAGATACTTTATCTTTTCTTTCATCTCCTGGGGTAATGCAGAGACACTTTGTTCATGACTCAGACATTCATATCTTCCAGAGTAACGGCAAGACTGAGGACAGGGTTGTATGTTTTTCTCCACTAAGCGCATCTGTAAAAGGAATGATTGACTCAAGGACTGCTTTACAGTTTCTAAAACTGTAATGTCATAGTTTTTTGGCATCAGATACCATTTTTTCCTATCTTCAGCCAGCACTGCACAGGCAACCTGCTGCTCCAAGAAACGTTCCACCTAGGGCTGGGCAAAACGATTATTTTTGTAATCGATTAATCTAGCGATTATTTTTTCGATGCATCGATTCATCTAACGATTCATTTTTCTATTCGATTCGATTTTGATTCGATTCAATTACCGATTATTTCCCCATTATTTGACTTGTATAGTAATTTGACATTTGCTATTTTAAGTATCTCAATGAAATAAACGCAAATTTCTTCATTTGAACACATTTTAATAAAAAACTTGAAAATAAAGTTTGTAGTAGTACAACATTTAACTCAAGATGTCAATCCAATGCTTCAATACAATTTTCATTCCAGTTTCTTCTAAAAGTTCTGAGGACCAGATATAAACACTGGGGTGACTGGGCTTTCTCTGTGGCGGCACCCCGACTCTGGAACCAGCTTCCATTGGACCTACGACTAGTCACTGACCTGGGCCTTTTTAAATTCAATCTTAAAACGTTTTCATTCAGGAAGTCTTTTAACACTCCATAGTGTTGACTTTTATTCCAGTTTTCTGATTCCTTTTAATTCTTAGTTTTGTTTGTTTTTAATGCATTCTTTTATATTATGTATTTTTGCTTTTACTTAGGCTTGTAAAGCACTTTGGCTGTCTAGTTGACTGTTGTAAAGGGCTATTATTAACCAATAAATAATAATAGTAATAATAATAATATTGAAAAAATATTAAAACTACCGGTAATTAATGAGGGAGATGGACTTAAATGCAGATCTCCGGGGTCACAGACCTGTTTCTGTGAAAGCGGTCACAGCTGGGCGGAGGGGCGTGACGCTCCAGGCGCTGCTCTGAGCCTCCTGCTAGAACTCCGGTTATATTAACGTCCATTAGCTCGTATAAAAGCCCAACATACTACGTTATCCTAGACAGAAATAGATGAGTCTGGTTTGTCTATCAGAGAGATGATTATTCTAGCTGACAGAGAGAGACAGAGGAATCAGCTGCTCCGCGGGCGCGCAACAGACTTGACCAGATATTGATCGGGGATCTTTGTTCTGGTGTACTAAAACGACAGACTCCAACAGCCTGAACCTCTATACGTGACGGCAAAACGAACGTCTTTCTCAGAGGGGAATTATTTTTAGATTCAGAGCGCGCAAGCATATAAGCAGAGTGTCGGAGATGATTTAGCGAGCGCTGCGTCGTCTGGAACACATGCGTTCCAAACTATAGAGGGCGATCCACAGGGATCAGGATCAGTGACGATCCGTTGCGCCCCTAGTAAAAACCAGTGTTAGTAAAAAAGTAGAAAACTTTCTGTGTTTTGTCATTTGCGGAAGCTGCTCCTGGATGCCGCTTGAAATGCTGGTGCACCGTCGTGCTTTTATGATCGGCCATTTCCATTTTACAAAGCCGAGAAAACAACTGATTCGCTTCCTTTTCTGTTAAAATAGTCCCATACTTTTTAACTACGAGTCCGGGCGGACTGATTTACTCACTGGTGCCATGTTTATTTTGAAAGCGATGACGCATCGACGCACATTTTTTGCGTCGACGTATTTTACGGTCGTCCCAGCCCTAGTTCCACCATGTCGTATTAAGAATTCCATCGAGTGGGTTCATCGTGAATAAGTTTGTGGTCTGGAGAGTAGGGCTGGGTGATATGGCAAAAATAGAATATCACGATTTTTAAATTGTATTATCACGATCTCGATTTTATCATGATTTTTAAAAAATTATCAGCATAACTAAAATTACATATTAAAAAAGAGAAACATTGAATAAATAAACATATTTATTAAAATTAAGAACAATCACCAGTGCAACATGTAAACATTTACATGTTAGGCTTATATTTACACATTAAAACCTTTTAAAATATGAAATAAC
>SSNR01000011.1:4818948-4835811 GCA_006937965.1 Callopanchax toddi
CTTATAGCTCTTCTGTTTAGTCATGCCTTGTTGGTTCATCTGTTCTGTCTAGTTACCTGCTCTGTTTAGTCTTGTCATCTTGTAATCTTAGTTTTTAGTTATTTCTAGCCTAGTCAAGTCCTTAGTTCTGTTTTTTCAATAAATACCTTGTTTTTTGGATTTTACCGTTCGTTTCCTGGTCCGGCTTCCTCATGCACCATCGGGTCCGACCTCCTGCCCCCCTTCATGACACTACCGACCGGTATCTAACTTATTTTGAAGCAAAATTTGAGAAAACCTTGTTTTTATTCAACTAACTGATTTTATTAATGAACATAATGTCCTAGAGAAATGTTAGTCTGGTTTTAGGGTGAACCACAGCACCTTGGCCCTTCTGAAGATTTTAAATGATTTGAGATTAAATGATGATGCACAGAAGCTGACGGTGTTGGTCCTACTGGATCTAAGCGCTGCCTTTGACACAGTGGACCACACCATTCTTTTAACCCGTTTAAAACAGATCGGCCTCTCTGGTGCTGTCCACTAATGGTTCACATCCTACCTCACAGACAGGACTTTTATGGTAAGTTTAGATACCTGCTCCTCTAAGGTCCACAGGACTACATGTGGTGTGCCCCAGTAACAGTAGACACACTCCGGCAGCTCCTTCTGGCTGTGCTGCTGTCATTCTGACCTGAATTGGACTGGAACCGTGGGAACACCAACTCTCCTCTTTCTGCTGGCCCACTGAAAGCAACTCTCCATGTGGGACTCTGTTCTGCCCATGCTCGCTCCTCTGGCTGGGGTCGAGGAAACTGGCAGAGCCAGCCAAGGCACAGAGGTAGAGGTTCAACCTGACCTTTGGACTAAGAGCAGGCCAACGGAACTGGGGACTGTCTGTTATGAAAGGGATTGGTACCCAGGGCTCCCAGATCAGTCATGCTGAACATCTTTTATATGTTTTTAACCATTTTATTAAACATGTTTTAACAGTTTTATCTTTGTCGTTGCAGTGGGGCTTCCAGTGGGCGTGGCGCTGGGCCTTCTGTCGCAGTGGCACTGGGCTTTGTGGTTTGTTGTGTCCAGTTTGGTTTGGTTATTTCACAGTGTGTGTCCTGCATGGGTGAACTGGTGGAGGTGCCACTGCTCCAGCTGGCCCTGGCCCACTGGTAAGTCCCTGCTGCAGAGGTTTTAATTAGCTTTTAGTTTAGCATTTTTAATTTGAGTTTGACCTGTGTGTCTTTCAACTGTTTGTTACTCATTTCAACTTGCATCAAACTAAAATGTTGCTAGCAAAAACTTTCAATCAAAATAACAGGATAGTCATTAAATCAACTTATACATTTAATTTTGATCCATACTATAGAGCTGCTGTTTTCTCATGACTGATGAGTTCAATCTCCTCAGAAGAAGATCTTTCCTTTAACTAACATGGAGGTGAGCAGGCAGGTGGACCCAAGGTGTAGGTGGGAACGGAGGAGCAGAAGACATAGGATAAACTTAAAAGGTTTATTACAAACTGAGGACTAGGAACTAAACTTGACTTAACCAACTACAGAGCAGGACAGGGCAAGTCGGAACAGCATGGTAAAACAGACGAAACAACGAGGAATGACAAGACTGCGGAGCTATAAATACAGGAGGAGCAAATCAAGGGAACAAGACACACCTGAGGAGAATTACAAAAGAAGTGGAACTATTTAGAGACACAGGGCAGGACAAAAATATGAAGAAACAACCAAAACCTGATGACTAAAGCCATGTTTCCATAGCAGGGTTTGGTACAGTTTAGTGCGGGTCAAATCGCTATTTTGTCTTTTTCCATTGTAAAACCAGTCCATACAACCGATCCGTACTGCTCCATTCATGGACCATGAACGGTCCTCCTCAGCTGTGGGTCCATAGAGCGGGTATGGTTAGGGCGGAGCGGTGGCGTTAAAACACAGTCCATTGATCACTGCTTTTGACGAGCAAAACAAACCCCAGAGTGTCGTTATTTTATTATTACTATAGTGAGAAGTTATTGTATTATTACTATAGTGAGTTAACAATCCATCCTGTAACACTGGACTCGCGGTCTGCAGCTGGACCCGGCGGTCGAGCCTCGGTCGACAGACCCGTATTCCTCCTGGGTCTGTCGGCAGAGATCTGACCATTGTTGTACACGGAAGTGATAAAATGCCAGCAAGTTACACCAGGTTTGATCACATTCAGAGCTCCAAACATTCAGCAATCAGCTGCGTTCAGGATGAGCTACATGGATCTGTAAAAAAATGAAAGAGTTTATAAAGAAGTTTCACAAAATGCAGCTGAAGGATTTGAGCAGAAGGCGGAACAGTGTCAGGCCAAGCTGAAGAAATTAAAAGCCCCATATAAGGACAGCGCTGGTGTGACGTGACGATACGCATTTACGTTTAACCCCGCCTGCCGAGTGAGGGTCCGACAGCTGATGAAAACGCTCAACTGAAATAGCGGACCTGTACCGGACTGCGAGAGTCCGATCCGAGCCGCACCAAACCCTGCTATGGAAACATGGCTTAAAGTACAACACTGAAGACTAACCAGAACATTGAAATAACTAAACACAGACTAATGACACAGGTAACAGACTAAACTAAACACAGAAAATGACTAAACAATGAGCAAAGAAATACTAAACTATAACTGGACAGGAAGTCATGACACTTTCCACTCAACTATGACCACAGACGGATGGTAAGTCCTGGCTCCCGTTAACTACAATTTGTTTGTTTAACCCAGACGAGCATTAGCTCTGATGCTAAAGGTAATGCTAGCTAACAATACGGTTATTTCATTTTTTCCTCTTTCAACACGTAATTTTAGCAGTAAACAAAATTTCACATCTCAATTTTCAGATCGCCTCACAACTTTGTGTGTGACGTAAATCCCCAGTGATGCGGATGTTTCCACAAGCGCAGCTGTGGTGGGATACTATTGTTCCCAGTTTCAGCCCAGCGCAGTTCATTGAAAATTTCCGAGTCTCACAGGAGTCTTTTGAATACGTCCGTTGCCAGCTGAATACAATGTGGAAAAGAAACATGATGTATCGCTTGTGTGTCCCGTTGAGAAAACGAGTCGCTATTGCCATTTGGAAGCTGGCAACCGGCAGGGAGTACAGAACAGTGAGCCACCTGTTTGGAGTTGGGATTTCCACTGTGTGCAATTGTGTGCAGGACTTCTGTGATGCTGTGATCAGAGTACTTCTCCCTCAACACATACATTTTCCAGATCCAGTCGAGTTTGTGGAAATGGCCCAATTTTTTCAAAGTCGCTGGAGAGTGCCACAGTGTGTGGGGGCAATAGATGGAAGTCACATACATTTAATTGCACCAGAAGAGTACCCAGGTGATTATTTTAATGGCAAAGGATGGCATTCAATTGTTTTACAAGCTGTTGTAAATGGTAAAGGACAATTTTGGAATGTTTGTGTCGGATTTCCAGGTAGTGTTCATGATGCAAGGGTGTTGAAACAGTCATATTTATGGGGAAAGCTGAGCGATGGTGGCCTGTTAAGCCAAAACAAAGTTAACATTTGTGGCTATGAAGTTGGTCATTATTTGATAGGGGACCCAGCCTACCCCTACAAAAGTGGTTAATGAAACCATTTTCAGACACTGGTAGATTAACCATTCAACAAAAAAGGTATAACTACAGATTAAGCAGTGCAAGGTCAGTCGTGGAAATGAGTTTCGGGAGGTTTAAAGGATGATGGAGATGTCTGATGAAAAGGAATGATTCTAAAGTTGACCTGACAAAGATGGTGTTGACCTGTTGTGTGTTGCACAATATATGTGAGGAGCATGGTGATAACTTCAGTGAGGATCCCCGCGCCATGCCTGATAGACAGCCTCCCCTTCAGGCAGTCCCTGAACATGGACATTTAGAAGGAGCTGAAGTAAGAGCTGCATTAATGGACTACTTCAATAGGCAAGACCCATAAATATCTAAATTCAATGACATGAATATGTAAACATTTATTGTGTAAAACTACAATAAAAAGTAAGTAAACATGACATAAATGTGTAAATATTTATTTCACCTGGAAGCATCACTGGGTAACGAGAACAGTGAGCGTCTGTCTCAGCATGGAGGTTGACTGAGAACTGGTGGCTTCCGGCTGGAAGTGTCAGTTACAGTGAACTGAGTGTTGAGGTGGACCAATCAGACATCAGTTAGTGGACGGCTATGATTGGTTTGGGGAACTGTGAGGGTGTTTTTTACCAAGTCACATGACTCCAACTTTTAAAATCACAGTTACCTTTATGAATGAATTATTCAAATAATAATATTGCTTTAACCTTTAGCGAAGTAGAAATATACTGAAGCTGGATCAAACATTCATAACACTGTAGGAGAAAGTGCATTAATCCTATTAAGACATTTCTGAACAGTAGATTAAGAGTCATTTAGAAAGAGACACCAGAGAGTCTTTAAGTTTTATTATTACTAAAGAATCCTGTGGCATCTTCCAGAACAACGATCTGGACACCTGGAGGAATGTTGATTCAGGTTAAAACATAATAAGAGTCATTATAATCCAAGTTATTGGGATAAAAGAGGATTATTGTTTGTGTGATGGTCCAGAGGTCAGAGGTTATAGCATATTTGATAACGCTACACTTGAGTAAAAATATGTTGAAGTAGTGCTACTCTTACTTAAGTACATTTTTGGGTACTCTACCCACCTCTGGTGGAGGGTATGTCTTCACTTGAAGGTGAGGATGCTCTGCATTCTTCAACTTCTTCTGGGCTCCCCAAAAAGGATGCATTTGAGTCTAAATATAAATAGAATTGAAAACAGTTGTAGTGTTTTGGGTTTGTTCAGTTTGGTACACAATAACAATGCATTAATGCCTCCATTCCTAGATTTTCCTTCTTGCATAGCTTTTTCTTTTCAACAGAATGTGTAAACCCATCCATACTGCACAAACAAAGAAATGAATCAAGTAGCAAGATCCGACGTGGAAAGAGACACGATTTCAGTGAGCATAGCTGTCGCTGAATTAAAAACCCCAGTAAGTTGGTTTGACGGTCTGCGCCCCAGCACTGAATCCAGAACCTCATAAACCGAATCTTTAGGACCACAACCGCTGCCACTTTTACATAGCACCTTTTTCTTGTTCCCGTAGTCTCTGTTTTTTTAGCTTGTTGATCTTTTGGTTGGTTTTTCTTGTGAACCTTGCGACCTTTAGTTTGTCCCTTATTTCTTCATATACCTTTATTTTTTGAGTAGGACTTTCCAGTTTCTGTTGAATTTCAGTTGATGTCCAGATCACTAAAAGCGCTTTTATTTCATCCGCGCTCCACGTTACAGGGGTTTGCCCACCGCTCATCACGTAACGGGTTCTTGCGACTAGACCAGCAAATAGGAGCTGGTTCAGTGCTCGTTTTAGGGCACCGGCACCAGTTTCTTTCTGTGGGAAAGCAAAGAACCGGTTCCGAGGTTGAGAACCAGCATGGAACCAGCATGGGAATCCAGGCAGTGGCAAACCCCAGAGTGCCATTATTTTATTATTACTATAGTGAGAAGTTAACAATTCATCCTGTAACGCTGGACTCGCGGTCCACAGCTGGACCCGGTGGTTGAGCCGTGGCCAACAGACCCAGGAGGCATATGGGTCTGGATCTGTGAATGTATTCCTCGAGGACCCGGTGCTGCCGTGGGGTCCAGCCGCGGACCACGAGGGTGAATCCTAGGCTGGACCAACAGATTTAGACTTTCAACCTGTGGAACAGAAGACAGGTGACGTCTCCTGCTGGTTTCATTCAGTTCTTCTGGTCCAGGGTGCTCATTTATAAAACTTGCTTACACAAAAAACGGGCTTGAAAGTTGTGTAAGTCACTTTTTATGCAGACTTTGAGATTTATAAAAGAAAATGTTATGGGAAAATGTGCGAAACTTTAAGCAAACTTTGAAACTTACATAAGGACATTTTGGAGACGTGAAACCTGGCAGAGCAGCTGCTGAGATGGAATAATGGTGAAATTATGACACAGTTACAGACTTGTAGACCCTCACACACACAAAACCAACAGTCACCCTAACCCATCATTTGTTTTCTTCTAAATGTTCCTTGTATTCATATCCCAACATGTCAAAGTGATGCCAACTCTAAAGTGTGTGTTGATAGTATTTTGTAAGTGTAACAGAGATGAAGAGTTGAAGGAGTTTCAGTCAAACTGCTTTGCAGTGATTGTTATCTGTTTGTCGCCACCTACTGGTGGTTTGTCGCAGCTGCATTTGAGGGGTCCTTCAGGCGCGCTCCCGGCTGCCCCAGCAGCGACGCAGTGCTGGAAGCTGGAGCAGGTAGGTGTAGGTTTAGCGCTCTCTCTCCACATAACGTGGGTTTAGCGTCATGTTTGTGTTGAGTTAACAAAGCCATGAAAGCTGTCCCGGGTATATCAGCGCTGTTAGAGAGCATGTGGTGAAGGTCCGCCGTGTTTGTGTTGAAAGAACGACTTGGCGGTTAGCATGCTAAGCTAACGGAAGCTAAGCGCTCGCTAGTCCCGGTTGTTGTAGTAATGGTTGCTTTGTGTTGTTGCCCTGAACAGAGCCATGATGCAGTTGTCTCACACTGACGGAGCATTGTGTGTTTGTTTCTTTGAGCAGATCCCTGCCAGTAAAGAACATTGAAGAGCAGCCCTGTGTCTGTGGCCTGATTGGACAGCTGTGCTGAAATTGGTGACGTGAAGCGACAACAGCACAACTCCGGTTCCCCTGGAGCAGCAACCACGGTTCCATCAACACTTCCTGAAGCTCAGGTAGAGTTGGAACAGGCAGCAGCCTCTACATGAACGGATCAGCTGGAATGTTGAGGAATTCTCTTCTTTTTCTCAGGAACATTTGTTTGTGCTTTTGTATTCTTTTTTTTAAGTACATTTAAACACATCATTCATTGTTTGCTCATTTCAGCTCCTTTTCTCTGTTGTTTCTATTTTCTGCAGAAACCATGAAATCAAAATGTCAGAACATAGAGCTGAGTCTGTTGGTCTGCTAGCTGAAGACTGGTGTGGTGGAAAGTGTGTGTTCCTCAGTCTCTGTGTTGTCTTCATGTGTCCAGGGTGTTGCTGTCAGCAGCATCAAGAACCAGCAGTAGATCCTGTGGTCTGAGTCTTCAGCCAGTAAAAGCAGGAAGGCCACGCACATCTCCCAGGTCCAGCAGCCTGCTATCAGCCACCATTCCAGCGCTAACAGCAGCTAATGGCTGTTGGTGAACGCTGGAAGAAACTCCAAGGCTTTTCAGCTCAGTGAGAAGCTAGCAGAGACGTAGAGACAGCAGGTCAAACTGGAAGCACTGCTGGAAAACATGGCGGGGATTTTGGACGCAACGGCGCCTTCCAGCCCTGGTGGTCAGCTGCACATATTAGGTTAGTGGGATTAGTTCCTTCCTGTCAGCTGTGACCATGTTAGACTGGTGTCACCATCATCTGTGTTTGTAGCCTAGCTTGCTCAGGGCTCTAGACTAACTTTTTGCACTGGTTGCACTGGTGCGTCTACATTTTTTTCTTATGCGCACTGGCACAAAAGTTAAGTGCACCCAAATTTGTAATTTTATAGGTTCACTTTAAAAAAAAAAAATCTCTGTCCATATAAATTAATATTAACTCCTTCATGACTAATTAACAAGCTAATAAACATAAAGTTCTTTATTTGAAGCTGAATCGTATCAGATGGGTAACCTACTGAAAAAGTAAAGAGCTTCAATCAGCTGAAACTGAAACTTAAATATATTTTAGGATCAGTTCAAATGTTTCAACTTCATGTTTCTCAGGAACGTCTCAACCTGAACATTTCATAGCTAAATGTCTGATGGACGATCCTCCATTATAGACTCCTGTCCCTCAGATGGACCTCCTGTAGTTTGGTCTCTAGATCTTTGTCCTTGGCTAGATGTTCAATATTGTAGGAAAATATTATAATGTACCAAGCTAATAAAATACCTGACCAATAAACATTTAGAAAATGTTTTAGAGTAAATAGTTCTAATTTAAAAGGAACTGAAGTCTTTAAAAACCTGATTTAGAACCAAAGAGAAGGAACTGAGTATTTCTGTAAACAGTAAAATCATGGAAAGAACCAACAAGAATATTAAATATATTTTTAAATGTTTTAAATCAAACGTTTGAGGTAATTATGAAAATGTAAATGAAGATTAAGTGTGAAAGTTAGTCTCAGACAGTAGTGGAAATTGTTTAATGTTAGGGCTGTCACGGTAACCGCACAAATGAAATATTGCGATATTAAGAAACCTACTGCGCTGCATGACGGGCCACTGCAATTACTGCACCTGACAATACTGATGATGATGAGGTAAAGTGCGCGCTGATCGAGGAGATCGTACACATGGAAGATGGAGGGGGCGGTGCCAGTGCGTCAGCTGCAGCCCAGCCAGAATCCTTGGCGGAGACAGTGCTGCCACTAGCGCAAAAAAAAAAAAAAAACCGCTCGGAGACCTGCTGAAGTCACGGACCAGCACGTCTTCTGCATCTGTCCCAAAGAGAGTTAGAGCCGAGCTGGAGCTCAGTCGCTACCTGAAGGAGGAACCCATCGACCCTAATGAAAATCCTCTGCAGAGGTCGTGCTAGACTTTTTGGTTTTCCGTCATTTTGACTGACAGGGTTTAAAAAATCCGGTCATATCTATTTTTATCCGTCACATATTAATTTAAAAAATCATAATAATTACATTTTCAGTAGCATTATTACTCTAACACTGGGCCCATTTAGCACATAAATCCACAGGATTAGACTAAATTAGTCGATCAGTCAGTCATCTTATAGACATTTCTAAAAACTCCGTTCGGAGTCGAGCGCAGCAGCAGGTGCAGCTCTGTGCGCTCCGCGGGACTCTGATTACTAGGGCTGGGCGATATGGCCAAAATTCCATATCCCGATAACGATAAACATACGATAGAACACCTCCTTATGAATGTCCTCCTCCACTGTGGCCCGACATGCATCATATAGATCAGTAACATGACTTTAGTGATGTGTTTTCAGCTGGGTGTTTCATATCTGGGTTCGACTGTAACTCACAGAACTCAGGTTTCTCCACCGTGTAGATTAGAGCCATATCTTTGTAGAAGTGCCTGGTAACAGCAGCAGTAACCTCCTCCTTCCTTCCATCCCGCTCAGCTCGACGCTACATGACGTGCTGCAGGTAAAAACCTGATCAGCGTCTGGAGTTTATTCTGAGCTCTTACTCCAACACTCAACGCTGCTTTTGCAGCTTTTGCTCTTTGACTGTCTCTGTATTCTTCGACGTGGTTTTTGTGCAGGTGATAAAATATATTAGTGGCGTCGGAGTTCATTGTTGGAACCGGGAGTTGGCGAACTTTACAAACAGCTGATGTCTGGTCCACGTCGGTCTTTTTATATTTAAACCACATCGATGAGACAGAAGTTGTCCCTCTTTTAGGAACAAGCTCCTCAGTTTGAGTTAGCTGGTTATCCTGTTGACTCTGGTCTAAAACGCGTCCACTACCGTCTGCCTCCATGTTTGTTTATGCGTTGCTGTGTGGTGCGTTCATGAACATCCCGTAAAGTGCATTATGCTGTAAAACGTCTATCGTGGCTTAAACGATAGAGCTTTTTATCTGACGGTAGACATTTTCTATCGTCCAGACAAAATATTTCGTCATATCGCACAGCCCTACTGATTACTATATAATATTAACGTTCATTATGAGATCATGAGAGAGAGGTGAGGGGTTCACATATTTTTCATTGAGATACTCAGGGGGAACCTGGTGCTGATGTTTAATGCGGACCTCCTCGCGTGAGGGAGTGTTTGAGGTCCAGTTCTATGTGCACGCGGCTCGTGGAGCAGATTTTGCGTGTCAACAAGCCTCCACAGCTTATAAACGCTACTCTGAGAGCACATTACAACAGGAAGTGTAATTAATCCATATCTGATCGCGTGCTGAGCACCGGATTGCAACGGGGCGTTTGAGCGGATCAGGTCTGACACCTGATGGCGGACCAGTGTTCTTCTGCTGCAGAGCGCAGGACGTCTGGATCACAGGTCTGCGCTCAGCAGCACAGAACCTCAGTCTGGGCTGCAGGTATTAGTTGGTGGAGATGCTGCACTATTTCTGCATCCTTGGTTCCAATTATCAGTGGGGACAATTCAGTGATTACCTATGACGGTATGATGGCGTGCGCGCAAACCTGTCAGAATGACCGGCACCCTTCAGATCTTTCCGTCAGAGTAAAAAAAAAAAAAACGGTTAAATACCGGAAAATTCCGGTTAACGCGACCCCTGATCCCCTGACATGGTGGCGTAACAACCAAGAGCGATTCCCTTTGCTCTCCAGAGTCGCACACAAGTACATGTGTATTTGCGCAACGAGCGCACCTTCAGAGAGAGTTTTCAGTGTCGCTGGAAATGTTGTCACCCCTCTCAGATCTGTCTGAAACCGCATCAGGTTAACATGCAGGTTTTCCTTGTGCGTAACAAGGACATGACAGAGCTATAAATCACCGTTATTTGTGTGTGAAAGTGAAATGATAGTGCCCACCCGCGCCAGGTTAATCTTATTTTATATACTTGATTTTAACAAAACGGGCGCTTTTTTATTTTTATTTTATTTTAGTAATTTACAAAGAAATGTGCTAAATAAATAAAGTGCTGCAATAAAATCGCACACTGCAATATTGAGCCGCCCTGACTCACCGCAGGGGGAATTCCTCAACCGCGACAGCCCTATTTAATGTTCTTTCGTAAAAACGAGTCAGAAAATAAGATTATTTTTCCTCTCAGCTCCTTTTCATTCATATTTAATTTGTGTGAACATTCTGTTTGCTCTTGTTTTGAATTAAATAATGAAAAGTTAGTTTATCATCATCTCAGCGTTGATCAGTTTTCTGCCTGATGCTGAAAGACAGCAGGTAGGAGACACCTGAGCAGACTGTAAATCACGGGGGTCGGACCGAGAGTCGCACATCTGACCCGCGTACCGTCTCCTCCTGAGCTGTAGTTCTTTATTACCGGTATATAAACATTGTCAGTGCAGGATGGATCACTCGGCGACGTGACCAATTACTTACTTCTGTGGTTGAACCACGAGGAGGCGTTCAGCCGTCGTGGATTTTATTTTTTCCCTGAACCGGTTCCTGGGCTGCATGAGAGCTTCTGGAGCGGGTCTCTCACTGCTCCGATGAAGCTGCGTTTCCGCTCGTTAAACTCGTTCATAGATTTTGATGTTTCCCGTTAAGATTTGTAATTCACAGTTCCTTTGGTCTAATGCATGAAGCACGTGAAGATTTTTTTTTTCCAAACAGCTGGTCGCACTGGTGCGACCTATGATATTTTTTAGTCGCACCTTTTAAAAATTTGGTCGGATTTGCGACCAAGTTGGTCGCAGTCTAGAGTCCTGTTGCTAGGGATCAAACCTGACTGCTTGGAATGGTTACACTGCTCACATTTCCTGTAGTTAGTACGACTGTTTTCAAAGGAACTGACTGTTCAAAGTGTATGTAGTCTACCCTTTAGTGACCAAGAGTCGCACATCTGACCCGTGTGCTACCGTCTCCTCCTGAGCTGTAGCTCTTTAATTAAATCCACGTTGTCAGCGTGACATCGTCCTCGTTATTATTATTACGATCTGACTGCAGCTGACTGATGTTTTAGTGTCTGGAGCAAGTCGCTGCTAGAAACAGTTTAGCAGCGTATTTCTCCCCCGCCCCGCTCCGTCTGGATCGCGATGGTGTGACCCATTAAAATATATATTTTCGTACTTCTGGTTTAATGCGTTTCAGTGGTTGAACCACGGGGAGTCGTTCCGCGTCATGGATTTACTATTTTTTTTTCCCCTGAACCACACCGGTTCCTGGGATGTATCATGAGTCCTGAGCGCTTCCGGAGCGGCTCTCTGATGAAGCAGCGCTTCCGCTCGTTTGACGACCCGTTCATAGATTTTGATGTGTCCCGTTAAGATTTGTATTTCGGCGTATCTCTGGTCTAATGCATGAAGCACAAGGAGACTTTTTTCCTTCAAACAGCTGGTCGCACTGGTGCCAGGGTATCTGCAGGTCCTTAAACAGCCTTAAAAGGTCATAAATGTGCTTTTCCAAAATTAAGGCCTTAAATATCATTAAAAATGATAAATAATCCTTAAATTCAGTGTCTAAAGGTCTTAATTTTCTAGAGCCCCTATGATTTCCAGGTTACAAAAATCAGAAACTCAGCAGCACACTGGCCCGCAAGGGTCTAGAAGGGTCGAGGTCACTTAATCTCGTTAATTCAGTTAAACAGGGCTTATTTTTATTTTGTAAAAGTTATCTCGTTAATTCAGAAAAAGTAAGCTTTTAAAAAATTATTTCCAGGTGAATGCAATTTCCTTCTGTAAGATATAATGCAGATCAATTTCCTTGATGTTTATTTTTTTGCACTTTAATAAACTGATAAACAGGTCCTAAACAGTCTTAAATTTGGTTTCCTTAAACCTTCAGAAACCCTGGGTGCGACCTATGATATGTTTTAGTCGCACCTTCTAGAAATTTGGTCGCAAATGCGACCAAATTGTTCGCAGTCTAGAGCCCTTATATATATATATATATATATATATATATATATATATATATATATATATATATATATATATATATATATATATATATATATATATATATATACACACACACACACACACACACACACACACACACATAATATGCTGGTGAAGGTTCCCAGTCATCCAGGTCATGATAATCCAAAAAAGGGTTTTAAATAAAGGTAACTGGACTGGATTTGGTTCTTTGAAGACATTTCACTGCTCATCCGAGTAGCTTTGTCAATTCTGTATTAAGTAAAGGAGAGAGAATCTTATATATGTGTTTATCTTCCTCTGTCTGTGACACACCTCCTTCCACCCCCTTGAGGAGGTGTTCGCTCCACTGTATTCAACTGGAGTCCTGGTGAGGTGTTTTGATTAGCGGCGAGAATTGTCTGGGAATTAAGTTCAGAGCAGACTGGTAGGTGCTGGAAAGATTAAATCTAAATATTAATTAATTTAATTAATAATAATAATAATAATTAATTAATTAAATCTAATATATATATATATATCTGTGTGTGTATATGTATCTGTATATATATATATATATATATATATATGTGTGTGTGTATATATATATATGTGTGTGTATATATATATATGTGTATATATGTTAGGGGTGGGAGATAAACTCGTTTTTCCGATGCATCAAGATGCAGACAGGAACGATTATCAATCGATTGAAAAATATAAAAATTCGATTCTATTATTAATGTTTGCGGCCATGGAATTTCTCCCAAATCTGACCAATCATCTTGGCGTTTGTCGTGCGTCACCTTCTTTTTTGACCAATCACCGCCATTTGAAAAAGTTTTGACCAATCCCCGTTGCCTCGAGCTGTGTTTACTTCCTGCTTTTGAGTCGAGCCGCTAAACGCACCGGCCAGATTCTATAATATATTACGGCTAAAATACGAGCGAGTCAATTTCCCAAAGTAGCGATTACACAAGAGTGGTAGAAGCTGTTCTGAACCAAACATCATGTGATGGATTATACACGAAAATATTCGCTTGGCTGAACAGAGAGGAGCAGAGTCCGCGGCTGGGGGGTCTGGTACGAGTGCTGAAAGAGAAGAGGTGAGTTCTGTTTAAAGTCCGTATTCGGTCAATGTGAGAAACTGTTTAAAAAGAACTGATCTGTGTCCTAAACTGTGCCGTGAGTCAGAAATCAGC
Source organism: Callopanchax toddi (assembly GCA_006937965.1). NCBI lineage: Eukaryota > Metazoa > Chordata > Actinopteri > Cyprinodontiformes > Nothobranchiidae > Callopanchax > Callopanchax toddi. Next base: position 4,832,679 of record SSNR01000011.1, read on the forward strand.
GGCTCGCGGGCGGATCCGGTCCTCCCTCTGATTGGCTGTGGTCCAGATATTCTCTGTGTGCTGCAGTCAGAGAGGTGAGTAATGAATGCTAGGCTAGTCACATGAACAGATGTTGTGTGGATGAGGATATAAAATAAAAACAATAATCAACTTTTCATTAAGTTAAGAGCTGAGAGTCTGAAAACAATTCNCTTTTATCTCCTCCCGTCTAGATTACTGTAACACACTTTTCACATGTTTGAACCAAAAAGCCCTTTATGGCCTTCAGCTGGTCCAGAACTCTGCAGTGAGGCTCCTCACTGGAGAAAACAGAAAAGATCACATCACTCCTATTCTGAGGTCTCTGCACTGGTTACCTGTTAAATGTAGAGTTCATTTTAAAATCCTGACTCTAACTTTCAGGGCCCTACATGGTCAAGCTCCTGTTTATGTTACTGAACTGATAAAGCCGTACGCTCCAACCCGGGCTCTCAGGTCCACAGACCAGAATCTCCTAACAGTTCCAAGGACCAGATTTAAAAGTCCAGGTGATCGCTCCTTCCAGTCTGTTGCACCGCGACTTTGGAATGACCTTCCTTTAGTTTGACGCTGTATAGACAGTCTGGACTCCTTTAAAAAGCAGTTGAAGACCCAATTATTCAAAACTGCTTTTAAATAACTCTTTTGTGTTCTCTTGTTGTTGTTTAATGATTTTGATTTGTAATGATATTTTGTTTGTTTTATTGATTTTATTTGTTTTATCATGTTTGATTCTGTTTTCTGTGAAGCACTTTGTGATTTTTTCTGTGAAAGGTGCTATATAAATAAACTTTACTTACTTACTTATTTACTTATATACAGGTCCTTCTAAATAAATTAGAATATTGTGATAAAGTTCATTATTTTCTGTAATGTACTGATAAACATTAGACTTTTATATATTTTAGATTCATTACACACAACTGAAGTAGTTCAAGCCCTTTTATTGTTTTAATATTGATGATTTTGGCATACAGCTCATGAAAACCCAAGATTCCTTTCTCAAAAAAATTAGCATATTTCATCCAACCAATAAAAGAAAAGTGTTTTTAATACAAAAAAGTCAACCTTCAAATAATTATGTTCAGTTCTGCATTCAGTACTTGGTGGGAAATCCTTTTGCAGAAATGACTGCTTCAATGCGGCGTGGCATGGAGGCGATCAGCCTGTGGCACTGCTGAAGTGTTCTGGAGGCCCAGGATGCTTCGATAGCGGCCTTAAGCTCATCCACAGTGTTGGGTCTTGCGTCTCTCAACTTTCTCTTCACAATATCCCACAGATTCTCTCTGGGGTTCAGGTCAGGAGAGTACCACAGTAACACCATGGTCAGTAAACCAGTTACCAGTGGTTTGGGCACTGGGAGCAGGTGCCAGGTCATGCTGAAAAATGAAATCTTCATCTCCATAAAGCTTTTCAGCAGATGGAAGCATGAAGTGCTCCAAAATCTCCTGATAGCTAGCTGCATTGACCCTGCTGACCCTTGATAAAACACAGTGGACCAACACCAGCAGCTGACATGGCGCCCCAGACCATCACTGACTGTGGGGACTTGACACTGGACTTCAGGCAGTTTGGCATTTCCCTCTCCCCAGTCTTCCTCCAGACTCTGGCACCTTGATTTCTGAATGACATGGACCACTGAGCAACAGTCCAGTGCTGCTTCTCTGTAGCCCAGGTCCGCCGCTTCTGCCGCTGTTTCTGGTTCAAAAGTGTCTTAACCTGGGGAATGCAGCACCTGTAGCCCATTTCCTGCACACGCCTGTGCACGGTGGCTCTGGATGTTTCTACTCCAGACTCAGTCCACTGCTTCCGCAGGTCCCCCAAGGTCTGGAATCAGTCCTTCTCCACAATCTTCCTCAGGGTCCGGTCACCTCTTCTCGTTGTGCAGCGTTTTCTGACACACTTTTTCCTTCCCACAGACTTCCCACTGAGGTGCCTTGATACAGCACTCTGGGAACAGCCTATTCCTTCAGACATTTCTTTCTGTGTCTTACCCTCTTGCTTGAGGGTGTCAATGATGGCCTTCTGGACAGCAGTCAGGTCGGCAGTCTGACCCATGATTGCGGTTTTGAGTAATGAACCTGGCTGGGAGTTTTTAAAAGCCTCAGGAATATTTTGCAGGTGTTTTGAGTGAATGAGTTGATTCAGATGATTAGGTTCAGAGCTCGTTTAGACTGAGGACCTTTTCATGATATGCTCATTTTTTGAGATAGGAATTTTAGGTTTTCATGAGCTGTATGACAAAATCATTAATATTAAAACAATAAAAGGCTCCAGACTACCTCAGTTGTGTGTAATGAATCTAAAATATATGAAAGTCTAATGTTTATCAGTACATTACAGAAAATAATGAACTTTATCACAATATGCTAATTTTTTTAGAAGGACCTGTAAATGTATGTATGAATGTATTTCCCCTACATGTAATTGATCGCGGCACACCACCACGGTTAATTAAAAGCCACCCCACACCTTCAGCATGAAGTTTAAAAAAAAAAAAAAAAAGTTAAAATAATGTAAAGCATATGAAAATTATATAGCCTATATTTTTGCTTTCAGGGTTCTGGAGTGCATTTTGGTTGCAAATGCGACCTAATTTCCCAAAGACACAACTAAAATTATCCCAGGTCCCACCTGGACGACCAAGGATTTTCCTCTAGGACCTGGAAGCGGTGCAGGTCGAATAAAACACTCTCGTGATCTCCATGTGGTTCAACAACAGACACACGTTAAACCATGGATACTAAAATATATAAATCTTAATGGTCAAATCGATCCTGAAATAGTTCGCGCTCCAGAGCGGGGCAGGGGAAATACTCCGCTAAACTCTGTAGGATGAGCTCGATGCTCCAGAAGTGAAACTATAAACAGCAGTCAGCTGTAGTCAGATCATCAGAATAATGATGAGGACGATATCGCAGTGACAACGTGGATTTATTAAAAGAACTACAGCTCAAGAGACGTGGGTAGCGTGAGTCAGAAATCAGCGGCTCGCGGGCGGATCCGGTCCTCCCTCTGATTGGCTGTGGTCCAGATATTCTCTGTGTGCTGCAGTCAGAGAGGTGAGTAATGAATGCTAGGCTAGTCACATGAACAGATGTTGTGTGGATGAGGA
>SSNR01000011.1:4845506-4859379 GCA_006937965.1 Callopanchax toddi
TGGGTGTCTATGTCTTATGTAAGTTTGTAGTTACTATGTGCGTGATTGAGGGAGGTATAGTTACCCTGCTGGGGTGGGGGTGGGGGACTCCGTGGGCTCCGTGGCGCTGTGTGGGGCTCCTGCCGTGGACCTGGATGGGTGGGCCGGCGATCTCCCTGCCCTGGGTGGTTTTGGGGAACGGGGGTGCTTACTGGGGCCAGCGGGGGAGCTGGCCCCCTGGGAGGGCTTGTCCCCCCAGTCTTGCCTCCCCATCCCCGGATTTTTCCCTCCCTCTGCTCCGTCACGTCACCACACACACAGGGCTTTGGGTCACGGGTACGTCATGGGTGTGGAACACCATCTCTGCAGTCCTGTGGCCCAATTTTATTGCACAATTTAAACACTTCCACCACAGACATTCTTACATTATGCATCTAGGGTCTTTGGAGGAATTACACCCAGTAATACCCGGGGGGAGGGAGGTCTAGCCGGCTAACCTCTCCTCCGTTGTCATTACCCATCTCCACGCATTTAGACACTTAGGATCCAGGGCGGGGGATGGCGGGCCACCCCCCACTCTTTTTAAAAGCATTTTACTACAACACGCATCAACACCACATTGGAGCAGGTGGGGGGAGACTTGGGGTCTTCACACACCCCTGTTCTCTGCTTGCTGCCTGGGGCCTAGAGTGGAGCGGGCCGTCTGGTCGGGGTCTGCGATGGGGGGGCTGCTCGGCTGCGGCGGGGTGCGCGGTGGTCTGCTTATCCCCACTTCAGTAAGGGAGGGACCATCTTCAGGATCTCAGAGCCGGCTTCACCCTTAGGGCGCTGGTCCCTGGTCCTGAACATAGAGAGTGCATGGGGAGCGAGAGTGGGTGTATAGCGTCTATTGTGTGTCTTGGTATGTTTGCAGGAATGTGTGTGTGCACGCATGAGGGAGGGAGCGTGATTGTGTCTGTGTGTGACTGTTTTTCTGTCAGGTTTCGTCCCCCCCCCCCTCTCTCTCTGTGACATGCTAGGCCCTCCTCAGCAGAGACTATCCTCCCTGGCTGCGCCTCGGCATTGGTGGTGCCTTTCTCCAGTGGCGTGCTGGGGTGTCTCGGGGTCTGGGTCTGGGTCTGGGGGCGTCTGCCTGCTCTTCTTCCTGTGGCTGCCTGGTGGGATCTGGGCCCCCGGGGGTGGTCGGGCCTCTGCTGGGGCTGGTTCGCTCCTGGGTCTCGGGTCTCTGGTTCCGGCTAGATCTACCCTGGATGGCCGGCTGCAGGCGGTGCCTGTGAGCTCCTAGCCGCGGCCCCCCAGGGGCTCTAGCGCGGCGACTGCCGGGGGGCCCACGTGGGGTGAGCCTCTGCGCCCTCTGGGGGAGAGTTTAGCGACTGCCCTGACGGCGATCTCCCTGGGGTGTCCGTGCCCTGGGTGACCTCTGGACGTCTGGGGCCTGGACCTCCTCCGCGTCCTCCATGGGCCTTGGGGGCGGGTCTGTGGCTCCTCGAACTTATTATTGAATGTTTCAATAGAGAAACCTTACATAAACAAGCGCGTATATATACACACAGGTGATCACAAGGTGCTCACATAAAGACGGACTCAGGTGTTTTCAGACACATTGACTGGGGCTGTGGTTGACTCTGAACTCTCTTGAACTGGTGTATACGTATACATTTGAAGAATATCACAACTGTTGTGTATTCATATGCTGTTTGTTGCTGTTGTATCTTTTCTCCCTGTTTTGTTTGTTTGTGCTTTATTTACAGGTCTAGAAGTGGACTCTTCACGTCTCTTGTTCTCTTCTTTTTCTGTTTACTTTCTCCCCCATCCCTCTTTCTGTACCCTTCCCTTCACTTTCAGGCTCGGTGTCCAATCAACCATAACAATATTCTAAATAAAGATTTTGGGGGTTATATTTAAACAAAAATCAGGAGGAGTTTTATAGCAGTGGCTGTAACCTCTCACCTGAAACAGCAACACTGTTGGGCTTGTTTTTGGCACTCAGACATTATTCTGTTTGCTCCACAGCCGGACAGGACACGGGGTTAAAAAAAAAAAAAAAAAAAAATTTTTAGAAAATTATTTCAATTATTCAAGATTCAAGAAGACTTTATTAATCCCCGAGGGGCGATTTGAAGGCATAGTGAAGCAGCATAGATGCACGATCAATAATATGAACACACGATTAAAGCCATACTCAGTAGCCAGGTAAACAAGCTAGGTCTCGCTAGCTAGTTTACAGAAACACGACTTGGAGCACTCACGCCTCCCGTCGGGTATAATCTGTAACGCCAGCCTCCCGCAGACATGGGACTCCGTTTTGCGACGATAACAATGCAGAGTCTAACTTCAGCCGTAGAAACGTTCCCCCAGCTTTTCCTCTTTTCACCTCCAAATGATTTTAGTTTTCTGCTAGCTGAAAAGGTGTTTTTGGGGGGACTCTGGTATTTTTTATCTTAAAATGAAAGCACTGACCACCGGTTAATTCTGTCCTCCTTTCACTTCCGGGATGTTCAGACGGAAAATGTGTCCGGGCGGATTATTGGTGGATCCAAGCAGTGTGGAAATGCGGCAGACAGACAGCTAGATTGTCCAATCCTATCTTTCGGTGTGAACAATAGGATTGGCTGAAGTTTTTAGAGAACTGCGGGACAACTACTTTATTGATTTCTTTCAGGTTTTTTTCATCTCCACAATATATTTATGGCTATACTATGTTGGAACGTTGTAAAGAGGCATAAAAATAAAAAAACGCAAGCAGCTCTGCTGCTGATGTGGTCTGGGCCTGGTGCGCTTCTCTCCTTAGTCTTTTGAAGAGCTTTAACAACACCCTGTGTGTTGAATTTGAATGCAGAGTTACCAGGTTTTAGTTTTGATCGTATTTCCTGGAGCTGGACAGAGTTATCAGACTCAAACCTGGAGTAGAAGGAGTTGAGGTCATCAGGGAGAGATGTGAGGGTGCTGCCCTCCACCTGAATCATTCGGGAGCTGGATGTAACTGTTCCCAGTTTCTCTCAGTGAATTCCTTCTCTACTTTGTTTTTGTATTTCAGTTTGGCCGTTTTTATGGCTCGCTTGACCTCTCTGTTGATTTCCTTTTTCTCAGATTCAGTGCCAGTGGGGAAAAAAAATCTTTTTTTTTTCTTGTTTAGAATTTCCTTCAGTTCTTTGGTGATCCAGGGTTTGTTGTTAGGGAAGATGGTGACTGTTTTGGATGGAATGATGTTGTCAACACAGAAGGATATGTATGATGAAACTGTGTCCACCTGTTCATTTCTATTGCTGGAAGTGGAAAGAAGATTATTCCAGTCTGTGGATTCAAAGCATCCTTGTATAGTTTGGATGCCTTCTGCTGTCCATTGTTTGGTGTTTTTAACAAACTTTTTAACTCTCTTGATGACCGGTATGTATGCTGGGGCAAGTAGAATGGTGAGGTGATCAGCAGAGCCAAGGGGTGGGAGGGGGAGAGATCTGTAAGCATCTGGGACAGAACCATAACATTTGTCCAGGATCTTACCCATACGGGTGGGGCACGTGACATATTGCTGATAACCTTTAAGGGACTAATCAGGAAGACAGTGGTTGAAGTCACCTAAAATAAATTTAGGTGAGTCTGGTGATAACTGTTCAATCTTGTTTAACATGCTGGAGATGTGTTCAGTTGCTGTGGAGGCGTTGGCTCTGGGGTGGATGTAGACCAGGAGGAAATTCTCTGGGGAGGTAGAATGGGCGAAGGGAAACAAACCAGGAGTTCAATGTCTGTGGTCCATAGTTTTTCCCTCACCACAATTGTGGAGCACCATCGAGTGTTTACATAGAGACACACGCCGCCGCCATGTTGTTTACCTGTGAGCTCATCGTCCCGGTCGAAGCGTATTGGGGAACTAAAGCCATCTATGTGTAGCGAATCATCGCTAATGTTCTAATTTAACCACGTTTCAGTAAAAGCAAGAATAGAAGCAGTCCTATATTCATGCATGTGAATATAGAACTGCTTCTGTTCTTGACTACGTGAGAGTCGGGTACAGAACGAGGTTCTGTACAACTGTGAGGAAGAGAGCCTGTGTGAATGACCGACGAGAGCCGAGCCCTCACCTGAGAGAGGTCCGCCCTGAGCTGCTCGAGCTGAAAGCTCCTTCTCTGGTTCTGGAAGGTGAACCTGGCTGAACTGATCATCAGGTATTTTAATCCCCAGTGGGCCTGTAACTTTGGTCCAGTCTGGACTGGGACCATTCTCGATCTGAGCTGCTTCCTGTTGCTTTGACCAGAAGCCTTCACCCTCTGCTGGTTTGGTCGTGTAATGACCCCCCAAAAAACTAGGCCTTGGTTATTAAACCCCGCCCCCTTCACATTATTTTCAATGAAAAAACCTCGTCCTATATTCAGGTCAATACAGTATTGTGTAGTCCTAAAAACAAGGTAAATAAATGTATCTTTTATTTGTGCATGAATTATTGATTTAAAACATTTTTGTTTAGACTTCAACTTTTATTTTAAAATGACATTTTTAATAATTACAACCTTTCTAAATTTAGAAAATATTTTTCAACAGAACTTTGTGTTCGTAGTATCAGATCTAGAAATGTAGGATTCTTGTTGATTAGTCAGTTGTTGATCTGTTTAGTAGATTTTTTTTATCTGAATGTTGAATAAAGTGATGATAATAAACTTCTTGTTTTTGTGTTCATATGAATTCTTTGACCTTCAGTTCCTCTCATCTAAAGTGGAAATCAGAACAAACTCTTGTATTTGTTGTTGTTTATCCTCCACCTGGTCCTGATTCTGACTTCTGCTCTGACGATTTGGACTTTTTATCGACTTCTTATTGAAAACTAATCAAGAGATTAAAGGAGGAGATTTTAAGTGTGATCAGCTGCAGTGGGTCTGCCTCTTGTCAGGTGGAAAGTTTGAAACTTTGTTTGATAAAGACAAGAAGTTATTTGGGAGCTCCAGATGAGGTGGAAGTGATTCCAGGAACCGCAGGCGGTTCACCGCCTGCTGCGTTTCACGGAGGAGCGCTCACAGGTGTGCGGGTTGCGACTCATGACCGTCGCCCCCCATTATGTCACACGAACCCTCCTTTTTTTACGCTGGCGCCGGGCCCGCCTGACAGACTAATAATGACCCTATATTAATCCCAGTAACAAGAAATGCGTTCCAGATATTGACATACTAACTCGTTACCACAATAATTGTGGTAATCCTTGGCTGTCTGCTGGAGGAGGTGGTGAGAGCAGGATGTTGGTGAAGCTGACCTCCATCCACCTGCCTGTGAGGGCTCTGAGCAGCTCCTTCAGTGGCAGATTGAAACATCCTCAATGTAAAACAGAGTGTTACCGCAGATCATTTATCCCCACGGCTGTAAGGCTGAACAACTCCACTGTTTAGTTTCATTCTCATCTAACTCAGTAGGGTCTGTGTAAATGTAACCGGGGGCAACGCTGAAGGCTGCAAGGCCAAGCGCCGCCCCTCCGCCGTCGGATACAGGTGGAGAGCAGGTGCAGACCCCATAGGACAGAGACTCAGGAGACAACGGACTAGTTTAAACAAGTGTCTTTATAAAAGCTTGAGAGATTTAAAAAAAAAATACTAAAAACAACTAAAATCCATATAAAAATGGCCATAAAAATAATCCATCCATCCATTTTCTGTAGCTGCTTATTCCTCCACAGAGGGTCGCGGGGCAGCTGGTGCCTATCTCCAGCGGTCAAGGGGCGAGAGGCGGGGGACACCCTGGACGGGTCGCCAGTCCATCGCAGGGCGCCATAAAAATAATCTTTTATAAAACCAACTTAAAAGTCCAGGTGTGCTGGACCCAGGATTTCCAGGCTGACCCCTGCAGTATATCAGTCTCGTGGAGGAGGGAAGTGCAGGGGGGGTTCCCGACCTGCACTCTCGGCTGTCTCCCTCGGATGGTCCGGAGGCAGTCCAGCGACGGCGGCGGCCTCCCGCACCTCCTCGCCCCGCAAAGCAAGGGCCCTGATCCAAAGGGTGCAGTCCACTTCATCCCACGCCGTCACTCGCCCACAGCACATCACTCCGGTCCCCGCTCCAGCTGCGGGGACAGGACGCTCAGCTCCTCGCCGCTCCTCCGGACCACCGATCGGCCTCCTCCTCACCAGCTCCCCACATCAGCCGCTGTCCCTCCTGGCTCCTCCAGCACACCTTCCATCTCTCTGCTTTCTCCTCACATCATTTCTCCTTTCTCTGCCTTCCTCCAACCTGAGTGTCACCTAAATAGGTGACCTCGGACACGCCCACTCGCACAGGTGATTTCAATCATGTTAAAAGAATGTCCACAGTGATCCACAACTAAAACAAACATTAAAACTATAAAAACATGCCAAAATAAAACATAAAAACAGGAAAAATCATGCAAATAAAAGCTTTAAAAACAACAATCAAAATCTCACTGTGTGACATAACGGTCATATTGGTACATTTCTATACAGTTTGTTAATTCACTATTGCATTCTGTTTTTATATTGATATTCTAATATCAGTTGATTTCTGTACAGCCTGTAAATTCACATCTGTATTTTATCTCATCCTCTTATATTTTCTCTGTGTCATAAAATGTGTGTCATTGACTTGCTTTTATTCTCATGTGTATGCTGCTGTGACAAGTGAATTTCCCCACTGTGGGATCAATGAAGTCATTCTATTTTTTTCTAATAACGTAGTTACTGTAATGCGTTACTTAATAACGCGTTAGTACCAACACTGCTTTTAAGGTACTTTTTATAACCTGATACTCCATGTGTTGCAGATCAACATGTAGAATCATCTCAGCTATAATTAGAATAAAGTATAGTTTGTATTGGACACATTTGGATTTTAAAAAGTTAAATATTTTTCAAAAACATCTTTACCACCTTAAAACAGCTGCTGCTATAATGACATGAGGGAATCAGCTGATATAATATTACAGTCCACAGAGATCTGAAACTCAGCTTTAAAAACCCTCAGAGAAAACTTTACAGCAGAAAATACATTAAAAATAACAACTGATGAGAGAAATCTGAATAAATATTTCAACCTGAACCAACAGATTCAGACTTTCAACCTGTGGAACAGAAGACAGGTGACGTCTCCTGCTGGTTTCATTCAGTTCTTCTGGTCCAGGGTGCTCATTTATAAAACTTGCTTACACAAAAAACGGGCTTGAAAGTTGCGTAAGTCACTTTTTACGCAAATGTTGAGATTTATAAAAGAAAACGTTACGGAAAAATGTGCGGAACTTTATGCAAACTTTGAACCTTGTATAAGCACATTTTGGAGACGGGAAACCTGTCAGAACAGCTGGTGAGATGGAATAATGATGAATTTAAGACACAATTTCAGACTTGTAGACTCACACACACACACACACACACAAAACCAACAGTCACCCTAACCCATCATTTGTTTTCTTCTAAATGTTTCTTGTATTCATATCCCAACATGTCAAAGTGATGCCAACTCTAGTTTCAGTCAAACTGCTGTGCAGTGATTGTTAGCTGTTTGTCGCCACCTACTGGTGGTTTGTCGCAGCTGCATTTGAGGGGTCCTTCAGGCGCGCTCCCGGCTGCCCCAGCAGCGACGCAGTGCTGGAAGCTGGAGCAGGTAGGTGTAGGTTTAGCGCTCTCTCTCCACATAACGTGGGTTTAGCGTCATGTTTGTGTTGAGTTAACAAAGCCATGAAAGCTGTCCCGGGTATATCAGCGCTGTTAGAGAGCATGTGGTGAAGGTCCGCCGTGTTTGTGTTGAAAGAACGACTTGGCGGTTAGCATGCTAAGCTAACGGAAGCTAAGCGCTCGCTAGTCCCGGTTGTTGTAGTAATGGTTGCTTTGTGTTGTTGCCCTGAACAGAGCCATGATGCAGTTGTCTCACACTGACGGAGCATTGTGTGTTTGTTTCTTTGAGCAGATCCCTGCCAGTAAAGAACATTGAAGAGCAGCCCTGTGTCTGTGGCCTGATTGGACAGCTGTGCTGAAATTGGTGACGTGAAGCGACAACAGCACAACTCCGGTTCCCCTGGAGCAGCAACCACGGTTCCATCAACACTTCCTGAAGCTCAGGTAGAGTTGGAACAGGTCCTTTCTCTAAATTACCCACAATGCCCTGAAGAGAATCTAAAATATGGAAGCTGAGATCAAATCAAAGTGTCTCTTTGTTCCTAACAAACAGGTTGAGTCACTAATAAACAAAAAATAATGAATGTTTTTATTTAGATGAAGTTTACTTCCTCTCAGTGATCACTGTTAATGAGACTAAATAAATATAATATGTGAGTAAAATAATTGATCAAAACAGTAAAACAAACTTTAGTGCTTTTATTCAGAAAACCCAGTTTCTACACTCTGCTGTTTTGGTTTCCATAGCAACCTCCTCATTCTCAATATGGCCGACTGGATGAGGCATCTAGGGTTGGGCGATCAGACAAATCTACTAGCCCGTTTTTCAAGAACGAATTATTTGCGCCCCCTATAAATAATTTTTTTAATTATTGTTTGGTTGAAGTCAAAAGACACAGCCCACGTAAAAATAATAAATAATGCTCGTTTTAAATGTTACACACAAACTCCTCCCAGCTGCAAGCAAAGCTATTTTTCCTCCTCCTTCCTGCCTCCCAGCAGTGATGATTTATTGACTCACCCCATGACGGAGAGAAAACTTCACATGGTGTGTTCACTTTCACTGAACATCATCTGCTCTTAGTGTGGAGCTTATTAGCTGAGTCTGTTGGTCTGCTAGCTGAAGACTGGTGTGTAAGAAAGTGTGTGTTCCACAATCTCTGTGTTGTCTTCATGTGTCCAGGGTGTTGCTGTCAGCAGCATCAAGAACCAGCAGTAGATCCTGTGGTCTGAGTCTTCAGCCAGTAAAAGCAGGAAGGCCACGCACATCTCCCAGGTCCAGCAGCCTGCTATCAGCCACCATTCCAGCGCTAACAGCAGCTAATGGCTGTTGGTGAACGCTGGAAGAAACTCCAAGGCTTTTCAGCTCAGTGAGAAGCTAGCAGAGACGTAGAGACAGCAGACTGAAGTCCAGGAAACAGTCGGGGATTTGAGGCCTATCGTCCCGATACCCATAAACATCGACAGATTGCTGTGCGGTCGCCTGTAACAGCAGCTTTAGCTCTGAGAAACCCTATAATCCATCAGAAAGGTTTTCAGTTCCATAAACGCTGCCAAGATAACACCAGTTTTATGAGAAAAACCACAGATTCAGACGAAGGAAGTCCGTCATTGACCAGCGACACTACACAACGGTGCAATGCTGCCACCTACTGGTTACACATTTATTAGTACTTTCTTAGCCCTCCACGAACGCGCAGCAGCGTCAGTTGACGTCACTTTCGTAGGACAGCGCGGGAAATTCGTTCCCAAATTGCAGAACATTTTACAGCTCACAGCCTGTTCAAGATTATGGAATGATACATGGGTGGCCTCATTCTTTTTGATTTAAAATGCTTCATCACTCATTAACCTAAATAAACTGAACATGCAGGATTACTTTTATTAAAATCCTGAACCTAGTCCCTTAAAGTTTGTCAAAACTAACAACTTTGCCATTCTCAATCAGTTTACTTAAGGTCGTTATTCCTTTAAAGCTCCATAATTTGAATCGTGTATCCATCTTATTTGGTAAAAAATCCGAGTCATAAGCATACCATTTCAACATTGTAATCTCTTTTGTTAGGTTGTAATTTTTAATAACATTCTTCCAAATGGAAAGAGTACACCGGACCCATGGATTTTCTGTTTTATCAATATATTTTTGAATATTGTTGTCTGCTATAATAGCTTGTATTGGGGTAGAAAAGACGTTCTCTTCTATACTTTTCCACTGTGAATTAAATGATACATCACACCAGTTTAGTAACATCTTCATCTGTGCTGCCCAGTAATAATCCCTTAACGAGGGGAGGCCCCATCCTCCTTTCTCGTTAGCTAGTTTCAATGTCTTGAAAGAGACTCGTGGATTTTTCCCTGCCCATATAAATCTTGATATTGCTTTGTCCAGTTCGGTAAATTGTTCATGGTCGATTTAATACATTTTTAGTATAATTACTGACTTTGATTCATTTATTTCCATAATTTTACACTGTTTACAGAAATACTCAGTTCCTTCTCTTCGATGTAATGTTTTCCTACTATATTGATGACATCTTTTATAATTGAACCTGTAAAGGAGAAATAGAACAATCACTGACGTCAGTTGACCTTTGACATCTGCATGATCCTTTGACACCTACAATCAACACATTCTAATTCATCAATATCCAATGAAAGGTGTCCAACATGTGCATGTGTTTCAGGTCTCCCTGCAGATGTTCAGATGGTGCTGATTAAGGAAGAAGATCCTGAAGAAGAATGGAGACCTGGTGTGGACCAGCAGGACCCAGAACCCCTCACCATAAAGGAGGAACAGGAGGAGGTGAAGACCAGCCTGGATGGAGAGCAGCTCAACATGAAGGAGGAACAGGAGGAGGTGAGGACCAGCCTGGATGGAGAGCAGCTCAACATGAAGGAGGAACAGGAGGAGGTGAAGACCAGCCTGGATGGAGAGCAGCTCAACATGAAGGAGGAGACTGATCCCACCAGCTGTTCATTCACTCCAGTTCCTTTGAACAGTGAGGATGATGAAGATGATTCCAGCTCTTCAGAGACTGAAGACAGTGAGGATGATGAAGATGGGAAGAGTTGTGACTCTCAGCTGAAACACTCGTCAGACTCTGGGTCAACAACTGAAGACAGTGACAGTGACTGGAGTCCTGAGTCAAGTGTAAACACTGTCAACAAATGTGTTAGCTGCTCTGAGTGTGGTAAGCAGTTTGTTAATAAGCGCTCACTTCAGACACACATGACATGGCATTCAAGAGTCAGGTCTTCAAGCTTCAAGGTTCAGAAGAAATGTGTTGAAGTGGAGAACAATGTAGACTCACACAGGAAGGTCCAGACAACAACAAGACCGTTTAGTTGTGATGACTGTGGTAAAAATAATTCCTCTAAACAGCATCTAAAAATGCACATGAGAATTCACACGGGAGAGAAACCATTTAGTTGTGATGTTTGTAAAAAAAGATTTGATGAAAAAAGAAATTTAAACAGGCACATGAGAATTCACACAGGGCAGAAACCATTTAAATGTAATGTTTGTAAAAAAAGATTTAATGAAAAGACTCCTTTGAACAGACACATGAGAATTCACACAGGAGAAAAACCATTTAGTTGTGATGTTTGTGAAAGAAGATTTAATGAAAAGACTCCTTTGAACAGACACATGAGAATTCACACAGGACATAAACCATTTGAATGTGATGTTTGTAAAAAAAGATTTAATGTAAAGTATGATTTGAAAAGACACATGAGAACTCACACAGGAGAAAAACCATTTAGTTGTGATGTTTGTGAAAGAAGATTTAATGAAAAGAACAATCTAAACAAGCACATGAGGATTCACACAGGGCATAAACCATTTAAATGTGATGTTTGTGAAAGGAGATTTAATGAAAAGAATCATTTAAACATTCACATGAGAGTTCACACAGGGGAGAAACCATTTAAGTGTGATGTTTGTGAAAGGAGATTTAATGAAAAGAATCATTTAAACATTCACATGAGAGTTCACACAGGGGAGAAACCATTTAAATGTGATGTTTGTGAAAGGAGATTTAATCAAAGGAATTTTTTAAACAGACACATGAGAATTCACACAGAACAGAAACCATTTGAATGTGATGTTTGTAAAAAAAGATTTTATGAAAAATATGCTGTGAACAGACACATAAGAATTCACACAGGACAGAAACCATCTGTGAACAAAAGTTTAGCCGTATGAGTCGTTAAACCAAACACATAAGAATCTACCAGGAAACAAGGCGGTCATTTGCAGATTCTTTATTGAAACAAGAGACTTGATGTAAAAGGAAACAGTTTAGCTGTTGAAGTGAGCAGGGGTCCCCAAAATCCCCTCGTTCACCTTTTCCCAGTTCTACAAGTCTGAAGCTATCCAGGAAGACAAATCACACTTGTTATAGTTAAACACACCATTTTAATATACTTCTGCAGAAGGAGAGAGAGTCTGTTCCCCAGAGGTCCCAAAATCTCTCTGAGGGCAGTCCTCAGAGGATGCACATTTTATACACTTGATAACAATAAAACAGGTCAGCCTAGCGACGAAAGGCGGTCTTTCTGTCGCTTTACATTTTATGATAGTATTGATATGATAACAGGGATTCGGCTCCGCTAACAATCAGACAGACAGTCAGCTATGCTAGAACACCCTGATAGGTATCTGTTACCATGGCATCTTCCTCTGCAGCAAGGCCACGGGGAGCTTCCTCCCCCAGGCCTGTTGTAAATCCTCACACCCAAACCTGATTAGACTGAAGTTTCCCAATATCCTGTTCTACCCGTATAGGTGTCGTTCCCTATTACCTAAGTCCCAATACTATGTGAGTGTAGTTATTATGTTAGTGTAAATACTTATGTGAGTGTACAAACTATGTGAGTGTGCTCTACCATTACTTCCGTGATTTAGGATGCATAAATTAAAGTGTTGACTTCTGTATGTGTGAGTGCTCTCTTTTCCTGACCTAGATGTGAGTGAAGAACTTTGAGTTCTTTGTGATATTTCTGTGAATGTTCCTAACTATGTCTGATTATCTAAGTGGATACATGAGTACACATAATAAACCCTTAATCAAATGGTTAAACATAACATGCAGTTCTTCCTGTGTGGTGATAAATACAATCAAACAGTGACCCAAAGTGATTACATATGATTATAAACCCAATATTATATAGATTAATACATGATCATACAGATAATGTGAAACATATAATAACTCATAAAAGTGATTTACCCATAAATGTGATAACTGTGATTAGCTCAATAAAACAGTGACCCCAAGAATGGTTATAACCTGATTCTGTACACAACAATTCCCCCTTTAGATCCCATGTTATCACATGGGATCTTCAATATTCTTCCTCCGTCCTCAGAGAGAGATAGTGTATACGCCTAATAATCAAATTTAATCAACCTTTTACATCCACCCCACTAAGTATCTTCATCACACCAAATTACCCAAGTTCACCAGACGTTAACTATTTTAAATTAATATTTGACTCTATGTAAAGCTCTAAATTTTAATTCTCCTATTTGTTAATTTAGCTTTCTGTCTCCAATTACACATCAGTATTGAATCGGAAATCTTAATGAAATATCTATAATCCTGTTAGTTTGTTTACTGAACCTATTACTCATAACCCCTCTTTAATCTTTAGAGTCCTATTTATATTTGATCATATTACAGCAGTCGTAGAAGTGAGAGCCCACCTAGTTTGTCCTCTAAATTTATTTATCTGATTATACACCGTCTTTCTCTAGCTATAATCACATTATTAGTCCTGTGATAAAAGCATGACAACTCTATAACCCCTTCATCATGAACTGCTAATATTGTTTTCTTTGTCCTCTTTTGATTCTACTTTTAGTAACTATTGTTTTATTTTATTTTTCTAACCTTGTTTTGTTCTGTCTAATGTTTATGGCTTCTCATTTAAATGCTGACTCTAATTCATCTACTTCTAAAAATTAATAAAATTTGCAGCCCCTGCAGGACTTCCTGGATCTAATTTTTGTTCAACATTATTTAATATACTATGTTGTGAATCCCATTGCATCATCTAACTGGAAATTAAATTTTAACCAGAGTCTAATATTGATTGGAATAGATACCTGTAATTTTGATTTCCTCCATCGACCAAAAATAATAATAATAATCTACCCTGATAGTTGATTTAACCCTGCTAGTCATTACTTGCTCATTATGAAACCTTCAGAATAGAAAATTCAAATATTTATTTACATCCATCCTATTTTACCTTTTCCTATTTAAAACCTGTTTTGCATTTAGTTAC
>SSNR01000011.1:4863334-4881307 GCA_006937965.1 Callopanchax toddi
CAGAAGTCCGGTTCCCCGACACAGTTACATCTCCGTCCGTTACATTACCTGCCTACCCCAGTCACCGGCCTGATTTGGTCACTACCGACCTCTCGGCTTGTGACATCATCACTGTGTCCACTTACTCGCCTCCGCACTGACTCTACAGCCGGGACTTTTCTACAGCCAGTGTAGGTTCCGACCGGACTGTGAGGGCGGGATTTCTGTGGACAGACACCGGTTACTGTTCTTACCTCGGACTGCATACACACATCATTCACTCTCCATTCATACTCACGGCACCTCGGGGTCCTCCAGCCCTGACGGCTGCCATGATCCAATTAGCTCTCCGATCCTCGATCAGCTGCTGGTCTCCTCGCTGGACACAACAGCGGGTCTGCTACCTCCCAGAAACCTCTGTTTCTTTCTTTTTCCAGTACCTGCTCCCTCACAGGCCTCCATCGTGTGCTTCCCTGAGCCACGTGTACCAAGTCGTCCGCCATTTTACCTGACCTGCCTAACCCAGTCAGAGGCCTGATCTAAAATCACTGTGTCCACTTAATCAATTTCTCACACAGCCTGAGGTCGTTTACACCTAGGAAGGTCTCAACCAGACCGTGAAGTCGTTTTTGGGTGGACAGACACCTCTGACAGTAATTACCTGGACGACACACCCGCACTCTCAGACACTCACCAGTCACTCACCACTTTTACTCACACGTCGTTTTGGGCGTCTCACTCCCCACGGGGATAGTAACCCGAGCACTCCGACCCTGTCGGCAATCAGTCCCGTCGAACCGAAAGTGGGACTGCTAAGTCCGAGACAACTAACAAGTCTTAACAATTAACAGGATCCACAACAAGTACACAGACCAACAGCTTCATTTAGATGGTTCACTCTAATGAACCGTACCAAAAATGCAGCCTTCGAATCTTACAGATCAACGGGCGCTGCTCACCGTATCGGCCGGCCTGCTGTCAGTCCGCACACTCGTTGTTCTCCAGTAGCCAATTACAGTCCTCCTTCTAACTTCAGACTCCCGGGTACATCGGCACCATTTGAAGTGAGCAGGGGTCCCCAAAATCCCCTCGTTCACCTTTTCCCAGTTCTACAAGTCTGAAGCTATCCAGGAAGACAAATCACACTTGTTATAGTTAAACACACCATTTTAATATACTTCTGCAGAAGGAGAGAGAGTCTGTTCCCCAGAGGTCCCAAAATCTCTCTGAGGGCAGTCCTCAGAGGATGCACATTTTATACACTTGATAACAATAAAACAGGTCAGCCTAGCGACGAAAGGCGGTCTTTCTGTCGCTTTACATTTTATGATAGTATTGATATGATAACAGGGATTCGGCTCCGCTAACAATCAGACAGACAGTCAGCTATGCTAGAACACCCTGATAGATATCTGTTACCATGGCATCTTCCTCTGCAGCAAGGCCACGGGGAGCTTCCTCCCCCAGGCCTGTTGTAAATCCTCACACCCAAACCTGATTAGACTGAAGTTTCCCAATATCCTGTTCTACCCGTATAGGTGTCGTTCCCTATTACCTAAGTCCCAATACTATGTGAGTGTAGTTATTATGTTAGTGTAAATACTTATGTGAGTGTACAAACTATGTGAGTGTGCTCTACCATTACTTCCGTGATTTAGGATGCATAAATTAAAGTGTTGACTTCTGTATGTGTGAGTGCTCTCTTTTCCTGACCTAGATGTGAGTGAAGAACTTTGAGTTCTTTGTGATATTTCTGTGAATGTTCCTAACTATGTCTGATTATCTAAGTGGATACATGAGTACACATAATAAACCCTTAATCAAATGGTTAAAC
Source organism: Callopanchax toddi (assembly GCA_006937965.1). Lineage (NCBI taxonomy): Eukaryota > Metazoa > Chordata > Actinopteri > Cyprinodontiformes > Nothobranchiidae > Callopanchax > Callopanchax toddi. The sequence continues at coordinate 4,865,148 of SSNR01000011.1, forward strand.
ATAACATGCAGTTCTTCCTGTGTGGTGATAAATACAATCAAACAGTGACCCAAAGTGATTACATATGATTATAAACCCAATATTATATAGATTAATACATGATCATACAGATAATGTGAAACATATAATAACTCATAAAAGTGATTTACCCATAAATGTGATAACTGTGATTAGCTCAATAAAACAGTGACCCCAAGAATGGTTATAACCTGATTCTGTACACAACACTGTGGATATCAGAAACCATTTGGTTGTGATGGTTGTGTTAAAAAAAAAATTCAAGGATCAACGTAGTTTTCTTTTCCCTAAGAAGGTAATTAGTTTTACATCTTGCTGTAGAATAGAACACATTTATTTACTGTTATATTGGCATTTCTAAAGCTGATGGATTCAAAGACTTTATGAACTGTTAGCTTAGCATCATGGCAGGGTGGATCTGCCCTGACTAGGAAATGAATTGGACATAAATAAATTTCACTTAATTTTATTCTGATTCAAATGTATTAATTTATTTTATGTATTAATAGTGTATAAGTTTATAAATTAACAGGCATGAATTAATAGTAAAACAAGTAGTGCTGCACAAGATTAGGAAAAATTGAGATATGCGATAACAGCACAGAAACGCACAGTGCACGTACACCCACAGTTGTCCTGCAGAGTACGTGTTTGTAGAACTTCGTCTCTTTTGTAAGCAGAGTATCTCAAAATGAAAGACATGATTTTTTTTCTTTTTTTTTTACCTCGAGGTCATAACCAACATTTTCCTCACCCGTTTTGCTTTTAGCCATTTTTGCTATGCTAAGCTAACTCAGGACAATCAAACATATTACGTAGGGGGCGGGCACATAACGCAAATAGATCCATCTGATTGGTCACTCGTGGGAAGGGCTAGTGTGACTGGTCACATACTTCCATATTAGCCTACAAAGAGTTGATGTATAGCACGTATGGAATCATCAAAAACAAGCATTTATCGCAGTTTTTACGTAATTTGTGATTGGTGTTGTTAGGTTAATTAATCTTTGTCGAAGTCTGAAAGTGGGACATTATTAAAACTAAAGTTCATCTTAGAATGTCAAAACACTCTGTCCTGTGAAAGATTTGATTTGCTGACCTGTCATTCCAACTGATGACACCCAATCTGGGTCATCCTTCTGATAAAGGTCAGACCTTTTACCTGTTGAACAAAGAGAAATACAGCACAATTAGTTTTAGCTCTACATTTGAAGAATAACTGTGTTGCTATTGTATCAGGCTGGTAAATGTGATTATATGAAGTAAATAGCTTTATATAAATTATATTAGCATCCCACTAAAAATGACTTAAGAGCAGCTGTTATCAACAATTCACTTACCTGACCAGAAATGGGCCGAACTAATTCGGATGTCCAGATTTTCCCCCAGTAGATCCTGGTTTAGCTTCGCCAACCACAAGCGCCTCCTTTCCTCTGATAACTTCTAGCGTTGTTCTTCCTGATCCGTAATCTTTTTTTTTGCAGTCTATAAAACTGCAAAGGTGTCTCATAGTCTGACTGATTGCTACAGCCATAAACACAGCAATAATTCACCATTTCTTTTCGTTTTGCAGTAGACTACTCATTAAATGCGTGCGTTCTGTTTACCTCAATATCTCCAATATGGCGGCTTCCGGTTAGATGACGCAGCGGTGACGCGCCGTGAAAACCCTCTATGAAAAAACCTCGTCCTATATTCAGGTAAATACGGTATTGTGTAGTCCTAAAAACAAGGTAAATAAATGTATCTTTTATTATTTGTGCATGAATTATTGATTTTAAACATATTTTTGTTTAGACTTCAACTTTGATTTAAAAGTGACATTTTTAATAATTACAACCTTTTTTAAATTTAGAAAATATTTTTCAAGAGAACTTTGTGTTTGTAGTATCAGATCTAGAAATGTAGGATTCTTGTTGATTAGTCAGTTGTTGATCTGTTTAGTAGATGTGTTATCTGAATGTTGAATAAAGTGATGATAATAAACTTCCTGTTTTTGTGTTCATATGAATTCTTTGACCTTCAGTTCCTCTCATCTAAAGTGGAAATCAGAACAAACTCTTGTATTTGTTGTTGTTTATCCTCCACCTGGTCCTGATTCTGACTTCTGCTCTGAAGATTTGGACTTTTATCGACTTCTTATTGAAAACTAATCAAGTGATTAAAGTAGGAGGTTTTAATATCCATGTCCACATTGACAGTGAGGCCTAAATCTTTCATGTAGTAATCTATTAGAGTCAACTGGTTACTCAGTTTCATTTCAGTGGATGCTGATCAGAGGATGCTGGAACTAAAGTTGAAGAATCTCCTCCATTCTTCTTTTCTTCAGTCCCACAGAGCAAGGTGACAGAAGACAGCGACCTAAAGCTGACTTCTTCTCAACCTCAGAATTCCTGCAGGATCTATAAAAGTATAAAATTCATAACTTTAAATTTTAGTCCTAAAAAAATCTTAACTACCAGATTTTTGTTCATCTTAAATTTAATTAAGTCCAAGTTTATTTGTGAAGGGACAGTGTATACTAATGAACATATATGTTTGTACATACAGTATGTGCAAGATTATAGCTAGGGTAGTATGTTCTAGACAGAAATTTTTCAAAGTTAGGAATGCCATCCCCTCACCAATGATTCAGATGGCTAAAGCTTGTTTAACGTATTCCTCCTGTATAGTTAGAGAACCGTCATTAATGATTGAAGGATGCCAATTTAAGGATAAGACATGTAACAACAAATTTTTAAGAAAAACTCTTACAAAAGAATATTTTCCGTCTCAGCTGAAACGAAAACATCTGTTTAGAGGTTATAACTCTAGTTTCTTGATTAAATATCTTTCTTTTCCGATTCCGCCTAAAGCTAAAGAAAATCATTTCAAACTTTTACATGCCATTTATCCGTCCAATGACTATTTACACAAAAAATTCAATATCGGTATGAATGCATGCACTTTTTGTAATAATGACGCTGAAACGGTTGAACATCTTTTTTATTCATGTGAGAGCTCCAAAGGTTTTTGGACAGGTTTTCAGCACTGGTTAACGTGTAAGAACATTTACTGCCCCCCGATGACTTTTCAAATAATTACATTTGGTTTACAAACAGAAGATAAAACAGTGGATTTTGGAATTAACAATTTACTTATATTGGCAAAATATGTTATTCACAAATGTCGCTTTTTGAAGATTCCCCCAGTTATTGTGGCATTTAAAAATGAAATGCTTCTGATAAAAAAATCAATAAAACTGCAAAGTAGGCACAGCAAAAATCTTAATTGATTTTATGAAACAACTTTTTGATCAATGATTGAGATATGCATATATGTACATATACTGAGACCTATATATTCTTGACCATATGGTGTTTTTTTGTTCTCTCTTTTCTTTTTTCTCTGTAAATGTTCTTCAAAATATTCCTGTTCATTCTATATCTTTGACTACTGCTGCTGAGTTCTTTCAATGTTATACTTATAACAATTTCGACGTGTAAACTTTTATATGCTGTATTGTCACAAGTTCTAAATAAAACTAAAAAATAAATAAATAAATAAATAAAAAATTAATTATTGTCCTTCAAAAAAAAAAAGATTATAGCTAGGGCTAATTTCCATCCTTAGTCCCTCTAAGGAGCCACCAGCTGTCGGCACAGGCCGCTCCGCTTAAAAAGTGAAATATTTTTCAAAAACACCTTTACCGCAACAGCTGCTGCCTATAATGACATGAGGGAATCGGTGACGTCTCCTGCTGGTTTCATTCAGTTCTTCTAGTCCAGGGTGCTCATTTATAAAACTTGCTTACACAAAAAAACGGGCTTGAAAGTTGCGTAAGTCACTTTTTACGCAAATGTTGAGATTTATAAAAGAAAACGTTACAGAAAAATGTGCGGAACTTTATGCAAACTTTGAAACTTGCGTAAGCCCATTTTAGAGACGGGAAACCTGTCAGAACAGCTGGTGAGATGGAATAATGATGAATTTATGACACAATTTCAGTCTTGTAGATTCTCTCTCACACACACACACACACACACACACACACACACACACACACACACACACACACACACACACACACACACACACACACACACACAAAACCAACAGTCACCCTAACCCATCATTTGTTTTCTTCTAAATGTTTCTTGTATTCATATCCCAACATGTCAAAGTGATGCCAACTCTAGTTTCAGTCAAACTGCTGTGCAGTGATTGTTGTCTGTTTGTCGCCACCTACTGGTGGTTTGTCGCAGCTGCATTTGAGGGGTCCTTCAGGCGCGCTCCCGGCTGCCCCAGCAGCGACGCAGTGCTGGAAGCTGGAGCAGGTAGGTGTAGGTTTAGCGCTCTCTCTCCACATAACGTGGGTTTAGCGTCATGTTTGTGTTGAGTTAACAAAGCCATGAAAGCTGTCCCGGGTATATCAGCGCTGTTAGAGAGCATGTGGTGAAGGTCCGCCGTGTTTGTGTTGAAAGAACGACTTGGCGGTTAGCATGCTAAGCTAACGGAAGCTAAGCGCTCGCTAGTCCCGGTTGTTGTAGTAATGGTTGCTTTGTGTTGTTGCCCTGAACAGAGCCATGATGCAGTTGTCTCACACTGACGGAGCATTGTGTGTTTGTTTCTTTGAGCAGATCCCTGCCAGTAAAGAACATTGAAGAGCAGCCCTGTGTCTGTGGCCTGATTGGACAGCTGTGCTGAAATTGGTGACGTGAAGCGACAACAGCACAACTCCGGTTCCCCTGGAGCAGCAACCACGGTTCCATCAACACTTCCTGAAGCTCAGGTAGACTTGGAACAGGTCCTTTCTCTAAATTACCCACAATGCCCTGAAGAGAATCTAAAATATGGAAGCTGAGATCAGATAAAAGCGTCTCTTTGTTCCTAACAAACAGGTTGAGTCACTAATAAACAAAAAATAATGAATGTTTTTATTTAGATGAAGTTTACTTCCTCTCAGTGATCACTGTTAATGAGACTAAATAAATATAATATGTGAGTAAAATAATTGATCAAAACAGTAAAACAAACTTTAGTGCTTTTATTCAGAAAACCCAGTTTCTACACTCTGCTGTTTTGGTTTCCATAGCAACCTCCTCATTCTCATAATGGTCGACTGTATGAGGCGTCTACTCTTCTTTTAAAGGTTCTAAACAGACTTATTATCAACATCATAGATATTATTAGGGGTGCAACAGATCATGATAGATCCGTACAGATCGCCCTCTACGGTTCGGAACACACGTTTTCTGCAGATGACAGCGCTCGTGCGTCGCTAAATCATCCCTGACATCCTGTGCTTGTGCACTCTGAATCTGCAGATTGTCCCCATTGAGAAAGGCGTTCGTTTTGCCATCACATATAGACGTTCACTCTGTTGGACTGAGTCATTTTAGTTGACCAGAATGAAGGATCCCTGATTGATCTCTGATCCAGTCTCTGTTGCGCGTGGATCAGCTGAATCCTCCATCGCTCTCTGTCAGCTGGAATATTCATCTCTCTGATGTAGAAACCAGACTCATCTATTGCTGTCTAAGAGAAAGTGTTGTGTTCAGGCCCGGAGTGGCTAATCGGGAGGTTCTGAACAATTCACCCTTTAACTCAGGTTCTCATATTTATCAAATCTAACTTGTGATTAACTGTTTCTTTGCAGAGGAAAATATATAATAGTATTTTTAGAAAGTTCAACTAAAGTGTAATATTCAATATTCTTATTAATTCATTTATTTTATTTTGAAGTTCTGGATATCTCCTATTTGAACAGAATACATTGTTAATAAAGGATGTAGTAAAGCATAATGTTGGAGACGTGACCTGATGTTGAAGTAAACCTACTTTATGAAGAAACCCTTACTACACTGAATAGGAAATATTTTAGCAAAATACACAGAATTAGAAGGTTTTACAGAACAGTGTGCTGTTGACTTCATTGTTGTTGATTTAACATAAAAGGTTATGATTTCATGGTTTAATCATAATAGGTTGTGAGTCTAAAGTGGGCCGCCCTGAGACTCCAGGGCTGAAAATGAGTCCCACCCTGGCCCTGGCTGTGTTGAACTTTTATACAAGCTAATGCAGTGTTTTTCAACCCTTTTTGGGCCAAGGCACACTTTTTCATTGAAAAAAATCACAAGGCACACCACGGGGGGGCGGGGGGGATTAGTTGCTGCTGTCAGAACTGTCAGAGCTCATTGATGGTTGATAATAATAATAATAATTTATCCTTTATTGATCCCCTTGGGGAAATTCATCTCTGCATTTGACCCATCCTCATTGTTCGAGGAGCAGTATAAAGTTATCAGATGAATTTGGTCCAATCAAACATTTTAAACACTAAAACAAATGAATCTGTCAGAACTGCAGCTGTTTTCTAAGGCTCACTCTGTTTTAATAGTTTTACTGTAGAAACCTTCTCATCTCCTGACAGTAAAGGATTACATTTAGTTTACAGGTGACCTGATTAAAGCATCTGTCTTTTTTACCACATCAAATCATTTCAAACTGATTTTTTTCTCACTTGTCTAAAAGTGACTGTAGCATCCAGTTTATCTGTAATGGATTAAATCTGCCTTATTTCATTCTCCATGTTACATCATGCAGGGCTCTGTCATCATGTTTTTGGTAGTAAAACTTTTGGGTGTATTTAAACATTAGTAATAAAGGACAACCTGATAAAGTCATTGACAGATCAATGTGTTTTTAGTGTTTGATTTGTTAAATTTTAAGTCATCAGTTATGCTGAGAAACACAGCTGTGACGCGCGCTCTCCTTATGACGACATGCGCGATCAGCTGCTCCTCCCCGGTCTGACAGGTGATCAGAATAACGGGACCTTCAGTCAAAGAGAGGAGACACTGGAGACAAAACCAGTGAGCCTCTCAGACCGTTAAAAAACCAGTGATCCTGAGGGGGTTTACTCCCACTTTTTTTTTTTTGCCAGATGTGCATCAAGCATGATGACGACCCAACCCAGTGTCCGTGGGCCCGCTGATGGTTTTATGGACCGGGCAGATCAAAGTATGAATTTAAAAATGTTGGGACTGTTGCTGCTCCACCAGGAAACTGGTGGCAGCGGGACCGCGACCGCTAGCCTCCCCCTCCTCCTCGCCAAACCACAGACGTGGTCCGGTTCGGGGGAGGAGGCATGCCGGTGCCGAGCGGGTCGCGCGTCTCCCCAGAGCGCACACCCTGGACCAGGTCCAAGTCTTGGATTTGCTGCGCGGTCTGACTCTAAACAGAACCGGAGTCTACCATTTGGTGATGGCTGGCACAGACGCAGCAGATAATAAGATTGGCAGATAATAATTCATTAGTTTTCAAAAAATATTTTTTAAACCAACAGGTGAATTTGAATAATTTCCCGCGGCACACCTGACGATCTCTCACGGCGCACTAATGTGCCGCGGAACAGCGGTTGAAAAACACTGAGCTAATAGACGTTAATATTATAACCGGTGTTAAGTCAGAAGCGCACAGAGCAGCACCTCCATCGTCATGCCCCCCCACCTGCTGCAGCTTTGACCGCAATGAGCAACTAGTCTGACAGAAACAGGTCTGTGACCCCGGAGAGGTGCATATAAGTCTATTCCCCCCATTAATTTGTTTTTATATGATTCAAAATTGTGTTGAAGCATTGGACATCATGAGTTAAATGTTTGAATTTAATGAGGATTGAGCAGAAAAATGTTGCTCAAGGTTTTAGAAAATAATGAGAGCAAAGTTATTTATCTTTCATTTATCTTTCTGCTGAGGGTTGGGGTTAATGATCTGATCCGTGACTCAAATCCGTGAGTTTTCTGATTTAAAATGAAAGTGTGTGTTCCTCAGTCTCTGTGTTGTCTTCATGTGTCCAGGGTGTTGCTGTCAGCAGCATCAAGAACCAGCAGTAGATCCTGTGATCTGAGTCTTCAGCCAGTAAAAGCAGGAAGGCCACGCACATCTCCCAGGTCCAGCAGCCTGCTATCAGCCACCATTCCAGCGCTAACAGCAGCTAATGGCTGTTGGTGAACGCTGGAAGAAACTCCAAGGCTTTTCAGCTCAGTGAGAAGCTAGCAGAGACGTAGAGACAGCAGGTCAAACTGGAAGCACTGCTGGAAAACATGTCGGGGATTTTGGACGCAACGGCGCCTTCCAGCCCTGGTGGTCAGCTGCACATATTAGGTTAGTGGGATTAGTTCCTTCCGGTCAGCTGTGACCATGTTAGACTGGTGTCACCATCATCTGTGTTTGTAGCCTAGCTTGCTAGGGATGAAACCTTGGAATGGTTACGCTGCTCACATTTCCTGTAGTTAGTACGACTGTTTTCACAGGAACTGACTGTTCAAAGTGTATTTAGTCTCCTCTTTAGTGACCCTTTGACTGGCAGCTCAACCACTTGGTAGAGAACATTTGAGTCTCTGGCTCTGATTGAAGCAGGAACTGAACTGAATACAGAACCAACTTGTAGAGTTCAGATATCTGAGTCTGTAATTCTTCAGGTCTGATTTTATTTGAGGACCACCAGATGTGATGGAGGTGATTCTTTGGGGCTTCATCAGGGAACCATCACATTAATAATGTGACACAGAGACCAACTTCCTTTATGCAAATCAGCCTGATCACAGTTCTAACCATTACTCTGCTCTAAATATAGTTATGGAAAAACATCAAAGAATGACCAGAATTAAGGTGATGATTAATTAGGGGTGGTAATTGATAGGTTTTTATCAATATCAATGCCATTATCAATTCTGCTTATCAATCCAATTCCTTAACGATTCTCTTATCAATTCTTGAGTTGTTGTAAAGCGGCAAAAAAAAAGTTCTACGCACCACAAACAGGCATGGTGTGATTTTAGTGTGTGTGTTTTAATTTTTTTCTTTTAAGTACTAGGATAAATTAAGTTATTGCTGTATAAAACAAGAACTACAGAAAGGTCCGATTGTAGATTAAATGTTAAAAGGGTTTGCCTTAGCAGCGACGGCATCAGAACGACGAGGTGAGGTCCAGAATCGGACAAACCCGGGTCACCCGGTCCTGCTTCTGGACTAAAACGTCAGCAGAGCCTTCAGCCTCCTGAGTCGTCTCAAACACTGCAGAGTGATTTGTCTAATAGGGGAGTTTGGCGTTTGTTGCGAGTTGATCTGTAAACGCTGCCGCGGTTCGGGTGCGGTTCCGTCGGGACCTCACCTCGTTAAGCCCCTCTGCTGCTCGTTCTGTGCTTGTCTGACAAAAACCGGTTTATTGTTCTGTCGGACCAGAGAGAGGTGCATAAAAGTCTAAATTCTCTGTGGGAAAGATTACTAAGCAGCACATTTAAAGGGAGAAGATGGCCTGGGCTGCCCGACTTGAAATGCTGCCCCCGCGACCCGGACTCGGCAAATTTAAGGAAAAACGGAAACAAGAGAATGGTTAAGAAGAAATGTTAAAGTTGGAGGTGAACAATTCCGATGGAATCGGTCTGTTGGAACTAGGAATGCAACGGTCCACTTTGCCTCCGGTCCGGTCCGTACCTCGGTATTTGGGTCACGGTTTTGGTTCGGTCTCGGTCCACTTTGAATCATAGAAAAACTTAAGAAAATCTGAAATTTCCTAAACTTATTTTATTCACACAATAACATACAGGGCTGTACAGTGCGACATATATGTCGCACGTGCGATGGAAAAAACTGTGCGATGAACTATTTTTAGACGTAGCACTTGAAACGTAGAAACTCGAGTTTCAAGGAATTCCTCTACATTCACCACTTAATGCGAACCCTTTATTTCCCCCCTCACTCATGGATAAAACCTTTGCACTGTGGAAGAGCCGGGGACTTGTCTCTGTGAAAGACCTCATTATGGATGGTGTTCTGGCCTCGTTTGCCCAATTGTTATCAAATTTTAATTTACCCAACACAGACTTTTTTAGGTATCTACAGGTTAGAGACTTCATTGGCAGACACTTCCCTGGCTCTCCCAATATGCCAGAAAACACTGTGGTTGATGAGGTTATGGACATTAAACCATACTCAAAAGGAGCAATATCTAAAATTTATCTTTTTTTTCTCTCTAAATGTTCTGTAATATCCGATTGTTTCTGTGATGCCTGGTCCAAAGAGCTTGGTGTAAAAATTACCAATGATCAGTGGCAGTCCATACTGAAGCGTATCCACTCCTCATCTATTTGCACCAGGCACTGTATTATCCAGTGTAAAGTGGTTCATAGGGTGCACTGGTCTAGGAGCAGGCTGGCTCGGGTTTTTCCCGGTACGGATTCTAACTGCATAAGATGTAACCTAGCCCCAGCTAATCTCACTCATATGTTTCTAACCTGCCCCGTTTTGTCCCAGTTCTGGAAGCCGGTCTTTGATTCTCTGGCAGCTGTCCTGTCTTTAAGAGTTAAACAGTGTCCTCTGACTGCTTTGTTTGGGGTTCTCTCTGGTAATGAATCCTTACCATCTCACTTTGCTGAACTAGTTGCATTCCTTACACTGCTGGCCAGAAGAGCCATTTTAATGCGCTGGACGGACTCTCACCCACCTACACATTCTCACTGGATAAAAGACGCACTTTACTTTATGAGACTGGAAAAAATTAAGTATTCTCTCAGAGGGTCTGATGCTAAGTTTTATGAAGTGTGGTTACCTTTTCTGGACCATGTCAAGTCACTAGCACTTGAGGTTGCCCCCTGATATGTTTACTTGGTATTTTATTATTTTGTTTGTAATATTTCTGAATCTTATAATGTACCCACACACCTGATTGGAATTGATGTAGCAAATGTTAGGTTAAGTATGGCTAATTTATTTATTTTTTCTTGTATAAGTTTATTATACTTATTTAGTTTTGTCTTTGTGTTACTCATTGATTTTTTTATTTTTTTATTTTTTTAAGTTTCCACTAATTTAAGGTTGGTTAATTATTTATTGTCAATGTACTAGGTGGAACTTGTTATTTTCTTTGTTTTCCTATTTGAAAAATTATAAATAAATCATACATAAAAAAAAAAGACGTAGCACTTGTGCGATCAGGGTTTCCTCTACATGTAATTGATCGTGGCGCACCCCCACACCTTCAGAATTAACTTAAAAATATATATATTTAAAACAATGTCAGGTGGCCTCAGCGGGTCTCCAACCTAGCGCTAGAACGCACGCGCCAGCCCAGAGCATCTTGCCTGGCTCGCCCACGTCCTCCGTCTTCATTTTGGTCATCCGACCAGAGCCATCTGCATTTTGACCTGAGGGACGCAGCCTGGAGACGACCACGATGTAAACCCCGCACCCGGTGGTTCGATGTTGTTGCAGGCGACCTCCAACAATCCGGAGTTGCCGTGGCACAGCTGGCACAAGATCGCCAGCACCGGAAGCAACTGGTTCACTTAATAGGCTCAACGCACTGGTGCGGGACGATACCCGACCTATCGCAGCAGCCGTGATGATGATGATGATGATGAAACAATGTAAAGCATATTAAATATATATAGCCTATATTTGCGCACTTGTATGGATTAAAGTTCTGCGTCATGTCGACTGGCGAGTCTAGCGGCAGAGTTCCATCAGTTCTAGCTGTTCGGAAAAAAACTCTTTGACTCTGAAAGTGTCCCTGTGCTTTAATCACAGACAGAGGAACTAATAAATCTGAATGGGTCACACTGATGTCTGTTAACGAGTCCACGGTCCGAGTCAGGGGGAGACGAGGCTTCACACCGGAGTCTGACCCCGCTGAACGCAGCTCAGCCCCAGGGGCGTAGCTAGAACTTTTTTCTTGGGGGGTCAAGGCAGGGGCAAAGACTGAAGAAGGGTGGCTCACTTAAAGGTCATTATATTTAAATGCTCTGCAGTCTTGGACTGCAATGGACAGCAGACCTAAGTTTAATAACTTATTTATTTACTGAAGTAAAACACATGGATCTGTTTAGTAGAACTATGCAGCAGATTCAGAATCAGTAGGAGACAAATGAACATTTTAAACACCAAGGTCTCACTGTACACCATCAAAAACAGTCTGCCTGTTTATGTGCAAAATTACTATAAAGTAAAATTATAACAGTTTCTGCATTTTAATAAATCAAAGATTATAACAGCTGAAAACATCTGTTTTTGTGGTTTTTAGCAGTGTTCCACAAAACTGTATGAACAAACTGATTGACAGCTCTGGTGGGCGTGGCCAGGCAGGGTGGCCAATCTGATTTCAAGGGTGGCCAGTGACACCCCCCTGTGGCCCCGCCCCTGCTAGAACTGTATTGAAGCACCAAAAAAGATCAAATCAGAGAACTCAACAACCACACATCACTATACCGGTATATGCATACAAACTATAATATAGTACATGGCTGTTTCTAAAACTCATACAGTACACACTACAGTAAACACTATTTGCACACATTTCTCAGTGCACTCAGACTTTGAACACATCTACACTAATTTGAATGAATAAATGTTCTTTTTTAAATTATTCTGACATATAAACATGTTTGAAGATGTTTCTTGTTATTGTGTTTTCACTATAAGCACTTTGTCAGTGTGTTAAAAATGATAAGTACTCATTTTGGCTATTAGCTGAATTTTTATGCTAGTGCTACAACTTTTTGTTCTGTGCTACAAAATCTGCAACCTTTGTAGCACCGGTGCTATGAGCGAAAAAAGTTAACGTACAGCCCTGACATAAGTTTTCAGACGTGTTACTTGTAGTCCAGTGTATCATAATATGTTCAGAGTAGGGCTGCAACTAACTATTATTTTCATAATCGATTAATCTGTTGATAATTTTTTCGATTAATCGGTTTTTGTTAACATTATTTAGCTATTACTCTAACGGTCTAAACTAACGGTCTAAGAACACAGCCAGTATGTTTTTAAATAAGATCATATTTACCTTTAATACTGGGATGAACGAAAGCTGGCATGTGTGTCTTTGACTCTCTTCATGTTGTATTTGTAGTTTGTTGTTGCGATCACAGTGAGCCATTCCAGATGTGCATTGGTCAGCCTGTTTCTTTGTTTACTCTTGATAGTGTTCATTGTTAAAAATGTTGACTCACAGGTGTATGTGCTCATAAAAAAACACATCACTTTCTGTACAAAGGGTTTCAAAGTGGGAAAGTCTGCTTCAGAACCCAAACTCCAGAAGTGACCAACACCTGCCTTGAGTTCAACTTGGAGAATGTCGTTTGTTTGCAGCTCAATTATTTCACTTTCCAAAGCAGCACGATTATCAGGGCAGAGCTGTGTGATGGTTGGAGTAAGAGAGGATACATCCACATGAAAGGGCTTTTCAATGAAATCAAAAATCCCTTTGTATTCATCCGCCTCACTGCGGATGAACACACTGATCGCTGAACCGATCAGTTGTGGTGAAGAGGGAGCTGAGCCAGAAAGCAAGGCTCTCGATTTACCGGTCGGTCTACATCCCAATCCTCACCTATGGTCATGAGCTTTGGGTAATGACCGAAAGAACGAGATCGTGGATACGAGCGGCTGAAATGAGTTTTCTCCGCAGGGTGGCCGGGCTCAGCCTTAGGGATAGGGTGAGAAGCTCGGACATCCGGGAGAGACTCGGAGTAGAGTCGCTACTCCTCCATGTCGAAAGGAGCCAGTTGAGGTGGTTCGGGCATCTGGTCAGGATGCCTCCTGGACGCCTCCCTCGGGAGGTGTTTTGGGCATGTCCTGCCGGCAGGAGGCCCCCAGGTCGACCCAGGACAAGCTGGAGGAAATACATCTTCAGTTTGGCCTGGGAACGCCTGGGCGTCCCAGCTGAGGAGCTGGTGGACTTGGCCGGGGAGAAGGTGGCCTGGGCTGCCCGACTTGGAATGCTGCCCCCGCGACCCGGACCCGGATAAGCGGAAGAAGGCGAGGCGAGGCCTTTGTGTTCATTCACATCAGTGAATCTGGACTCAAACTCACTCTTGAGCTCCTCCAAAACTTCAACAAACCCTCTGTAGCTGAAGTGCTGCAGCAGAGATGGACCAGTGGTGGTTGTTGCTCTGAGTTTGGGGAAGTGGATGAATTCTTTATCAGGTATCCACAGAGATGTTGTTTTGTTTTGGAATGCTCTGATTGCCTTCAGCATGTCACTGGGAAGTTTGTCTTTCCCTTGGAGCTGCAAGTTGAGAGTGTTCAGGTGACAGGTGATGTCCGTGAGGAGGGCCAGCTGTCTGGTCCAGTGGGGGTCTTTCAGCTCTGGCTGCTGTTTCCCTTTGTTGTCCAAGAATATGCTAATTTCAGGAAGGAGGCTCAGAAACCGCTCCAGCACCTTTCCCCGGGAGAGCCATCTTACTTCATTGTGCATCAATAAATCGCTGTACTCTGTGTCATAGTCTTCAATTAACTGCCTGAACTGTCTGTGGTTCAGTGCTCTTGAAACAATGTAATTTACCACATGCACAACTGTTTGCATCACATCTTTTAATTCCCTGTTTCTGAGCTTTGATACCAGGGACTCCTGATGGATGATGCAGAGGAAACTTAGGAAGTTTGGCACATCTTCTCTTTTATTCATGAGGCCTACAAGACCCTTCTCTTTCCCTCTCATGCTTGGAGCACCATCAGTGCACACACTTGCAAGTTTGGACCAGCTGAGGTGATTTTCTTCAAAAAACACCAGAAGAAAATTCAAAATATCCTCACCTCTTGTTTGGCCGTGAAGTGGCAGTAAGCACAACGTTTCCTCTTGGAAACAGTTTTCTTTTGGGAACCTCACCCAAACACACAGCTGAGCAACATCAGTGACATCTGTGCTCTCATCCACTGCGATGCTGAAACACGGTGCTGCGCGCAGATCAGCCAGCAGCTGGTCACGTACGTCCTTTCCGATGTCTTCCATCCTCCTCATTATTGTTGAATCAGACAACTGCAGTCCTTTGATTTGTTTAATAATGGCATCCTTGTTCTCAAAATCCGTGAAGAATATTTCTGCTGATGCCAAAAAATGTCTTTTACTATTTCTGAGTCTGAGAAAGATTTTTTGGCCCGCGCCAAAATCCACGCTATTTCAAAAGATGCCTCCGTTAGACGCTCTGCAGTAGAGGTCGTCCTGTGGATGAGGCTTTACTGCTCACCAAGTGAAGCAGTAAGCTGAGCTATTTTTCTCTTTCGGAGTTCACTTCCACATGGATAACTTTCATTAAATTTTGGATGTGCCGTGTTAAAATGGCGCTCCAAGTTGCTTCGTTTGAAACCCGATCGGGTTTGTTTGCAGATTAAGCACAGAGGGTTCATACCGTGAAGGACAAATAAGAATTCGTCTGTCCATTTCTCTTGAAACGTCCTGTGCTCATCTTGAATGCTGCGTACCTTCCGTTTTTTACCCAGTGTTTGACTGCTCGTCCCCTCTGCGGCGTCTTCATGTTGCCTTTCACTTGATGCTTCCTCTTTATCCTCATTAATGTTATCCCTGTGTGTCTGTCCGTCTGGTTTTTGTCTTTTGAAAATTAAAAACCGATCCATTTTGTTTTCTGTCTGTGCTAGCTAGCAGAGCTATTGTATCTGAGTTCACTGCGGTCAAATCCAGGGTTATCGTAAGGTCCTGGGTTGCCAGATTTGACAATTAGGCCTACCTTTGGGAAACACGTTAGTTATGGTAAAAGGAAAAATATATTTTAGCTGTTTGCAAGTTTTTAGTTCAGTGTTAATTGTACATTTATGTAGCATACTTTAAAAAATGTATTGGCTGTTATTTTGTAAGCAAACATGCGAGCCGCCAATTAAGGCTTGACGAGCCGCATGCGGCTCCCGAGCCGCGCAATGAGTAAGGGGGCTTTAACCTATACAAGTAATAAAGAATACATTTAATTAGGAACAAGGAAAACACAAAAGAATTGTGCAGTTGACTGCAATCTATTTTATTTCACCTGAACACAATCAACAGTTTAAAATGAGCTAAACAGTGCTACACGTTGGTCCAGAATCTTTTTTTTTTCATCAAAATATCAGAGGTAGATTCCATTCCGTGTCTTGTCCCCATGTAGTTGTCCATCGTTGCTTCTATTTTGCATAAGAAACAAAAAACAAAAGACTGAAATAAGTACACATTAAAAAAAACAAAGCAGCACACACACTACAACACATAAATCAATATTATATTGAATTAATTAACAATACAGTGGTCCTTCATTTATTTGGGGGGTTACGTTCTACAAAATAGCTGCAACAGGAGAAATTCAGAAAGAAAGTCTTTTTTTTTTTTTTTTTTTTTT
>SSNR01000011.1:4884803-4897722 GCA_006937965.1 Callopanchax toddi
AGGAACAGGAGGAGGTGAAGACCAGCCTGGATGGAGAGCAGCTCAACGTGAAGGAGGAACAGGAGGAGGTGAAGACCAGCCTGAATGGAGAGCAGATCAACATGAAGAAGGAACAGGAGGAGGTGAAGACCAGCCTGGATGGAGAGCAGCTCAACGTGAAGGAGGAGACTGATCCCACCAGATGTTCATTCACTCCAGTTCCTTTGAAGAGTGAGGATGATGAAGAGAAACCTCTGTTCTCACAGCTTCATCAGCACCAAATGAAAGATGGAGATCTTCTAAGCAGCAGCTCAGCTGATCAGATGACAGCAGCAACTGGTGGAGAGGACTTTGGAGGAGAAGAAACTCCCAGAAACCCAGATGGAAACACTGATGAAGAGGATTCCAGCTCTTCAGAGACTGAAGACAGTGACAGTGACTGGAGTCCTGAGTCAAGTGTAAACACTGTCAACAAATGTGTTAGCTGCTCTGAGTGTGGTAAGCAGTTTGTTAATAAGCGCTCACTTCAGAGACACATGACATGTCATTCAAGAGTCAGGTCTTCAAGCTTCAAGGTTCAGAAGAAATGTGTTGGAGTGAAGAACAGTGTAGACTCACACAGGGAGGTCCAGACAACAACAAAACCATTTAGTTGTGATGAGTGTGGCAAAAAAATTAATTCTAAAAAACAACTAATAATACACATGAGAATTCACACGGGAGAGAGACCATTTGGTTGTGATGTTTGTAAAAAAAGATTTAGTGCAAGGAACGATGTAAAGACACACATGAGAATTCACACAGGAGAGAAACCATTTTCTTGTAATGTTTGTGGAAAAAAATTTTGTTCAAGGAGTAGTTTTAAGGCACACATGAGAATTCACATAGGACAGGAACTATTTAGTTGTGATGTCTGTGAAAAAAAGTTTCGTTTAAATGGTAATTTAACAAAACACATGAGAATTCACTCAGGACATAAACCATTTAGTTGTGATTTTTGCGAGAGAAGGTTTTATTGTAGGGGTACTTTGACTGCACACATGAGACAACACACAGGAGAGAAACCATTTGGTTGTGATGTTTGTAAAAAAGGGTTTTGTGAAAAGCGTGTTTTAAAGAAACACATGAGAATTCACTCAAGACAGAAACCGTTTGAATGTGATGTTTGTAAAAGAAGATTTAATGAAAAGAACCATTTAAACAATCACATGAGAACACACACAGGGCAGAAACCATTTGGATGTGATGTCTGTAAGAAAAGATTTTATGAAAAGTATCTTTTGAACAGACACATGAGAATTCACACAGGACAGAAACCATCTGTGAACAAAAGTTTAGCCGTATGAGTCGTTAAACCAAACACATAAGAATCTACCAGGAAACAAGGCGGTCATTTACAGAGTCTTTATTAAAACGTGAGACCTGATGTAAAAGGAAATAGTTTAGCTGTGGATATCAGAAATCATTTGGTTGTGATGTTTGTATAAAAAATTATTCAATGATCAAAGTAGTTTTATTTTCCCTAAGAAGGTAATTAGTTTTACATACATTGCAGTAGGCTGTATAACACATTTATTTACTGTTATGTTGGCATTTCTAAAGCTGATGGATTCAAAGACTTTATGAAGCCTAGCATCATGACAGGGTGGATCTGCCCTGACTAGAAAATGAATTGGACACAGAGATTTCACTTCCTTTTATTCTGATTCAGATGTATTGAGTTACTTTATGTATTAATAATGTAGAAGTATATAATTTAAAATTAAAACAAGGTAAATAAATTAATATTTTATTATTTGTGAATAAATTCTTGATTACAAATATTTTTGTTTAGACTTCATCTTTCAATTAAAGGAAATGTTTTTAAATATTACAACCTTTTCTAAATTTAGAAAATTTTTCTCAAGAGAACTTTGTGTTTGTAGTATCAGATCTAGAAGTGTAGGATTCTTGTTGATTAGTCAGCTGTTAATCTCTTTAGTAGATTTTTTTTTATCTGAATGTTTTTTCCATGTTGAATAAACTGATGATAATAAACTTCCTGTTTTTGTGTTTATTAATTATTTGATCCTTTGACATGTTGAAGCATCCTTTGGCGAGATGCTGAATCCCCAACTGCCTCCCAGGTGCCATTCCAAGATGGCGGCCCACTGCTCTGCAGAAATAAATTTCCCTCAGGGAATCAATAACAGATACATTACTGGTATTAAACTGATTTTTAATGTATTTGTTTTGAAGTTTCTAAATTTAGAAAGTATTTTCATTTTCAAGTGTAAAGTTTTATGAAGTAGTTACTTAAAACTCAATAAAATATTAAAATTAACAAAGTAAAATGTCTAATAAATGAGTCGTTAAAATACTTAGATCATTAAAATCAGATTGACTCTCGAAATAAGTTCTTTTGGTACCAGGGGACCAATACTTATTAGTAATTTGACACAGAGACATTTTTTTTTATTGAGATCAATTTATTACTATATTTTCCTAACCAATTTATTCACAAAATAAAACATCACAATGATTAGAGATGTTATAAAAGGGTCTAGTTTAAGTTTCTGAAAGGAAAATGAGTAATTATAACATTAACCTGGCTGAGTTGATTTTAGTAATTACTGATAATTGATCAATTATGATAAACAATCTGACATCATTTTGATCAAGGTCTACTGTACCAGGTTCCAGCTCCTGATGGACCCAGGCTGTCTTGAGAAGTCTGTCTCAACGAGTTCAGAGGAAGTCCTTCCCACGACTCGGACGGCGACTTGATGGCCTTGGTGGTCGATGTCACTCAGGCTAGACCAGGGATCGTCAATTAAAAATCTTAAAGGTCCAAATCAACATCCTTGACCTAGTCCATGGTCTGGGGAAGTTGGGGTTATAGGCCCAATCATTGTTTAACAGCAAGGTCCAAATTTCAGGTCTGTTTCATCCCATGGCATATGCATGTCAATCAAATCGACACCATATATTTGTAATGTTTTATTTATTGTGTTCACATTAAGACACAAATGGCAAACAGTGAACTTTAGGCCTTCGTTACAAATAATATTCTTCATAATAGTAAAATCAAAGAGCTTCTTCCTGTTAAAGTGAAAATTAACTTTGTAGTGTCTCACAACTTTTCTAATACAGTAACAAAATCCTGATATAAAGTTCAACCAGCTAAAGAGGAATTTAATGCCAACTTTTCAGGTAACACATCACATGTGCAATTAAAAGCTTAATTTGAAGTAATGCTGGACTGAAACTATTATGTAACATAAAGTGAAAATGAAACAAGTGCAGGGCCAAAATGCTCTCTAAGTGCAACATCTGCTTGAAGATCAGTGAGTTTCAGTTGTAGAGAACAGCACCTGAAGGTCTGTGCTGCCTCCTGTAAGTGAATTACAAAAAGTTAAAACAGTGATACTTAAACCAAATAAACAAACATCTAAATAAACTCACCTTTGAGAATTCCCTGACTTCTCTGATGAGGAGCGGATTCTGGATTAGCAAGAGGAGCGGTTTTCCAAGGCAGAAGCTGTCAGATCTTTGACTGAAGTTTGTCAGTAAAGTCAGTGTAGGAACCTTGTCTCTGTCATCTTGAATCTGCTCCTTCACAGTTGGGAAGTGTGTGCAGTCTTCTTGGAGATCAGCTTTGAAAATGTCCAGCTTTTTCTGGAAGGAGGGGACCCGAAGCTTTAAGTTGAGCTCACTAAGGTGTGCTGTGATGTCAACCAAAAAGCCACCGTGTCCATATTGTGCTCATCTTGCAAAAACATCAAAAACTGTGTGGCTTTTTGACTTTTCAGCTGTTGTAAAAAGACTGATGTTTCATTCTGAATGGACCAGAAGCGAGCTATAGCGTTCCCTTTGCTCAGCCAGCAGGAGGTCGTTTGCCTCAGCTTCTCTCAGAGTCTTTCAGCAGACGGCGATGATGGGATGATGATGCTCTGAGGAAGTTGATGAGTTTTATCATTGTACTCATTACTTCATGAAACTCTTCCTTCAGAGAGGCACACAGAACAGTCTGATGGAGGATGCAGTGATATCCAGTGAGATCTGGGTTGTCCTCTCATCCGTGTCAGAGCCCCTTTCTCTCTTCTTCCCACGGCTGGGGCACCATCTGTAGAGGCAGATCACCTTTTTAGGACCAATTCCCCTCTCTATCAGCATAATAGCCCCATATATGTCTTCTCCTCAGTGGACCTGTAATGTGGTATTCCCACTTTTGATTAACGCCACTGTTTCACAGCATATGATGCGTAAAGGTTTCCGGTAAGAAGAATGAATCCATACTGGTTTGTCCACTCGCTTTTAAAATGTCTGTTCTCTGAATCACCTTTTCTCACCTTCGAGCACGCCATGTCTACTCCTCTTTACTCCTCTGTCTGCAGTAAACTGTACATTCGATTTGATTTTGCAACTACGCCGTCAAAGGGTAGAATACCGTAATGACAGGTTTAGCTGTGCACCCAGTTTTCCCGTGCACTGATAAAACGGCGCTCTGCAGTTATGGATTTTGAAAAAAATGTTGCCAATGGACAGAACCGGATCTGGGTCCAGAATACGGACCGGAGTCTGCCATTTGGTGATGCCTGGGCTAGACGGAGGCTGGTCCCAGGTAGCTCTCTCTCTGGTAGAGCGGTTGGCCTTGGTGTGCAGTTGGTGAATTTAGCAGTTCTGACAAACTGGAGCTGGATTCAAAGATATGGATCTTCTCTGGATCAAATTAGAAGTTCTGATTGTTACAAAAAGGATGAGTCATCTTTAGGACGTTAACCTGACCTGGGTCTGGAATCTGGCCTGATTCCAGGCAGGAGGTTTTCCAGTCGGCGTGTTGGCAGAGACTAAAGAAATCCAGAAATCAAAGTTTTTATAGAATATAAGAATAACCACCGATCAGCCAGGGAAATCAGAAGGCGTTACCAAGAGACTCTGTTTCACTCTGTCTCTGAAACTCATAGTTTAAGCTCAAAAACATGACTGATAATAAAACATGATAAAATCATCAATTAGTCATTTGATGTATTTAAGATGTAAAATAATGCATTTAATTTTGACCTGAAACTGGCTTTCTTAGGACGCCTGAGGAAGAAGACACAAGAGTTCTTTAAAAAGGTCTGCCTTCCAGAACTAGTGGGAAAATATTTCTCCAAGCACACTTCTGTTCTGTTCTGAATGACCCTTCATTTTGTATGTAAGTCTGTATAACAGTGTGTACATTTCCCTGCTGTTATTTGCACTGTATTTTTTTCTATGCACAGATATATTTAGCACATCATTCAAAGCTATAACCCTTTTCAGTATTGTTCTGTGTCTCTGTTTCTGGGTACATTTGATGATTGTATAGTTTCATTACCAGTCTCAAGCTGCTATCATGTTTTACTTTCTTAAAACTAAATATTTTAGTCTCCGTTCTTATTTTTCTGTCTACTCTTTTTCAATTTTTAGTAGTTTTATTTGCACTGAGCTACATTTGAATGCACAGAAATGTGAAATCATCATTTTACAGAAAATGATGGAATTATCAAAAGATTGCACTAAAATGCAATGATGAACATTTTTGTTGTAAATTCAGAACTGCATCGTCTGTAAACTTTGCTTTTACTGAATTATTTCTACAATTTAATTTTTAAAAATTGACAATTTAAAAAAAATGTCTTTCTTTATTCAAATTACTTTATAGAACAAAAGCACATCAGTCCTTTAAAATCACAACGTGTGAATAAGAATCAGCCGAGTACAAATCCTATTCAGTTAATCTTCCAAATAAACACCCCTCTCTATACGGGACACAAACGTTTAACAGGTCTCGTCTTTTCCTGGTTTTACTACCACACTTGGACACATGTTCACTAAAATGCAGCAGACATTCACCATCTTGTCCAGAAGGGTCACCTCTTCACCCTCACGTGGACTAAGTAATCCGATGGGCATTGTGGCGTGGAGCATTTTGTATTTGTTGCGCAAACTTCCAATAACTCGCTCAACATGTGTTCTCAGGTGGACAAAAGCTCTCGTCTCTTCAGTGTCTTTGGCATCAAGTTGACAGAAGCCTGTTGTAAATGAAGGGATCTTAACCTCAGCACACATCAGTCCCACAGCATCGCTGATGTCAAAGCCTCTGTCGGCCAACACTACATCCCCTGGTAACAGTTTGATCAGAAGACCACAGTTCTCTGTGATGTGCTTGTCTGATGCACGCCCACCCCACCCCTTAGAAATGAATGATATTGCACCTTGTGGGGTAATCCCAATGAGATATTTCATGGTGTGTGTGCCCTTATAGTGAGAATATGTTTGTGCCTTTAAATTTGACGGTCTTTCTGTACAGATTTCTAAACAGTCAACAATAATGGCTACTCGGTTTCCAAAAGTTTCAGTAAACTGAGACGGCATGGTGGCTCTCAGGCAGCGCCTCTCAGGCCAGTGCACCAGGGGTCCTAAACGGGCGAACAGAACATCGATGGTATCGGCAAAGGCAGAAGACAGAGTTTTGTGGGAAACATTGAAGAGATGGCAAAGATGCTGGACAGGAAGATCAAGTCTAAGACGCATGAGTGTGAGGAAAAGCGTTTGGACATGTGACAGTGTTTTGGATGCTGGCATGAAAGCTTTTACGGTGCTGAACAAGGACATTAAAAGAGAAAAACAATGTAGTCCAGTATAATACCTGACTTTTTCAGCGTCATCCTTTAAGAAGTCTTCATTCAGCTCCCTCGTTCTCAGCTCTGACCGGAGCTCTCTGTTCTCCTCTAACAGTTCTGCTTTGCTCTGTTCACGTTCTGTCTTCTGACATTGTTCTGCTGTTTCTCTGTCTGTCTGAGCTCCATCCTCTACATGTGCTGACACAGCTTCCTCTTGTCCAACGCCCCCCTCGCCCACAGCCGCCATCATGAGGTGATTATGATGTTCTTCTGTCAGGTCCTCCTCTGGCCGCTCTTCATGTCGTCCTCCTGCGGGGGTCTCACCTTCACTTTCAGCTGCTCCAATCTGAAGGCCTGTCGGTTACGACGAGTCCTCAAGTGTCAGCAAAATGTTCACAATTACAATTACACTGACATTTATTCAGCTACTCTAAATATATTCAGATATTAAAAATGTTCTGTTCCCTACAGCCTGTGGGTTTTGTTACCTCCCACGTCTCTTTGTGTTGTCGTTGCAGTCGCCGAGCATGACGCTCTGGGTTTGAAGCAGAGACTTCGTTGTGACCCAGGTGTAGCGTTGGAAACCAGTCTGGATTTGTTTCATCCATTTCATAGGCAGGTTTACCTGCAACATAATTACATACATACTTACATACAACATAATTACATTTTTAATCAGTCTTCAAGTTTTTGCTCTAATTTTATGCGACCTCACATCATTATTCTACACGCCAGTCTACAGACGCATACACACACACACACACAGAATTCAGAGCACTTTTGAGTTTAAAGCTATTGTTTTTAATAGTATTGTATTATATGTATTTCTGTCAAAATATCAAAAGAAGTGAACTTGATCCAGGGCTTATCGAAAATGTAACGTTTTTTGCACACTTGAAAAGATACTAATTCCACTCTAATTGTTGGACCGTATTTTTTATTTAGTTCAAAAGTTATCATTATTTTCTATTCTAATATTTTCCCTCTAATGTCTATTCTTTTATTTACTTTTATTCTATTTTTCTTTTCTTATTTCTATTTCATTTTATTTTTACAAATCATTCAATGATTATTGTTAACCTTGTTAGATTAGTAGATTAGTTTTACTGATCTAAAATTGTAGTTAGTAATATTAATGCTTTTTTTTTTAATTACTTTTTTACAAAGTAGTATTGTAGAAAGCTGTATTTGTACAAAGGGTAGGCATACGAAAGCCAGGCTTCAGCCGACTCCTTTTTGGTTAATTTTTGCAAATTGTATTATTGTAATGTTCTCCTTTACATGAAAAATGACCAAAATAAACAAATCTGAATCTGAATTGTAACATGAAGTTCACTTCAACAATTTCAACATTATGAGATGGTTAATAATATATTTAGTAACTACATATATTGTCACATTGATTTTCCTACTTTGGCTAGGGTTTGGACTTATGGGATGAGAAATGTTGACCTCAAATTCAGATTTTGAAATGTAATAATGAGGTTTTCTGAATTCTATGTTTATTTTCATACAGTAATGTATGTTTGATGGAGAGAGGTTTGTTTTTAATTGTGCTGTTTAGAGATTTTCTTTATTATTTTGTGTTTAAGAAAAACAAATAGTAGTCTACTAGTACGGCTAGCAACTGTGACTGCAGAAGCTAAGAGCTAGAGGGGTGAAATAAAACTAGATCTCTGACCGCTTCGAAAATAACAACATAAAAAAGGAGAAATATGAGCAGGCATTTAGAACTTACCAGAATGAAAATGTCTGGAACACACAAATGTTTGGGGGTGGTTGAGAACTGGAGATCAGCTCGTCTCACTGCTGCTATCCAGGCTAGCCGTCTTCTTTTGGTCACATCAGACACACGGGCTCCCTCTCGTTGCTTCCAGGTGGGGAAAGAATAAAAAGATAGCCCGTTTTTAAGGTTATTCCCTTGCGACCGAACATTACAGCCTACTACACAGCAAGTCCGAACCATCGTTGATGTTATTCGTAAATGTCTTTTGCTTTCGTCAGTAATTCTGCTGCTTTGTTTGGACTTGAAACATGGCGGTACTTAGCCGCGCCCCCGTTGAGCGACGTCACGCTCCAAAGCCCACTCGCCAGATCCCGTACTACTCAACTGCTGTGTGCAGTAGTTGTTTTTTCGCCATCTACTGGTGTTTTGTCGCAGCTGCATTTGAGGGGTCCTTCAGGCGCGCTCCCGGCTGCCCCAGCAGCGACGCAGTGCTGGAAGCTGGAGCAGGTAGGTGTAGGTTTAGCGCTCTCTCTCCACATAACGTGGGTTTAGCGTCATGTTTGTGTTGAGTTAACAAAGCCATGAAAGCTGTCCCGGGTATATCAGCGCTGTTAGAGAGCATGTGGTGAAGGTCCGCCGTGTTTGTGTTGAAAGAACGACTTGGCGGTTAGCATGCTAAGCTAACGGAAGCTAAGCGCTCGCTAGTCCCGGTTGTTGTAGTAATGGTTGCTTTGTGTTGTTGCCCTGAACAGAGCCATGATGCAGTTGTCTCACACTGACGGAGCATTGTGTGTTTGTTTCTTTGAGCAGATCCCTGCCAGTAAGGAACATTGAAGAGCAGCCCTGTGTCTGTGGCCTGATTGGACAGCTGTGCTGAAATTGGTGACGTGAAGCGACAACAGCACAACTCCGGTTCCCCTGGAGCAGCAACCACGGTTCCATCAACACTTCCTGAAGCTCAGGTAGAGTTGGAACAGACAGCAGCCTCTACAGGAACTGATGGAGTTTGCTTTCACGACACTTTGACAGGCGTGTCAGATTGAATTGAACTGACTTGTTCTGAATGGATTGAAGCTCAGACAATTTACAAATCTGTGACCTTGTTGGTGTTCTATACTCTCCAGACGTGTTACCTCCACAATGTCACGTGCTCACTTGTACATTTGCATTTATTTACTCAAACTAATGGCTCAAGAAATTTGAATTTCTACACAATGAAAGAACTCAGAAATCTAGAAGAGGTTACAAACTACCTGATCGGTGGTTTATGAGCAACCCTGTCACATTATGTTGCCATGCACCACATTGAGTGTACCCGTTATTACATGGTTATAAACCACAGATACGTGTATCAGAAATATAAAGGATGAGCAAGAAAGAAATAATGATGGCAGCCAAGACATCCGTTGTTGGTCCCTAACTCTTGGATTTTTCTGGGTTTTGTGTCTTATTGAGGACATTTTATTTAATTTAACAATAATTTTGTGATAATTAAAAAAAAACACACATTTAAAGTATTTTAGGATTTCTAAATGATGTTTTTTTTGATTGGATGTCTTTGGATTATCACAGCACTTCTGAGGCCTAGTTCCAGCCTGACCCCATTCCCCCCACAAAACAGAGTACTTGGTGTCTCTTGGCCTGCTACAGCTACCTTGGCTATCCACTAGTTTTATCCTGGACCTCTGTAGCTACAGCCTGGATTTCCACCAGCCTTCACTACTAGCCTCCTGGCTGGTCATGGTCCCCCACCCTGAGTTGATAACATGCTCATACACATACAGATTGGAATAATGGTATCTCGTTTTGATTATCCATCACTGGATTGTAAATTACCGTATTGACCCGAATATAAGACGAGGTTTTTCCATTGAAAAATTTTTTGAAAAAGCGGGGGTCGTCTTGTAATCGTGCCCTACCCCACCAGCAGGGGGGCGCATGTTTTTTGGTCAAGCGGCAGAAGCTGCAGGCAGGTAGCAGCTCTCAGACCGCGAGCGGTCACAGCGGTCCGGTCCAGCTCAAAGTTACAGGTCCACTGAGGGTTAACACACCTGATGGTGAAGTCCAGCTGCAGCCAGATCAACTTCTGGCGTTTTCAGACTAATGTGGGTTTTTGGCTCGGTTCGGTTCTGGTTTTACTTTTCAGAGTAGGGTCTGGGTTTTCTGTAGTCTACGTACGGAGCCGACACCTTCTCTCGAACCTCTGTGATCAGACCAGGACTACTGTACTGGACCTGCTGCAGGTGCTTTCAGTGTGAGCTCTGTACAGGTGAGCGCGTCGCTCGATTCACACCCGCATTCTTCCTCAAGCCTGAAAAAACACCAGAGAATCGAGCGCTGCCCCGCATGCGCCCACAGTTCTGGCGTCCACAGACAGGACCCGTTTCTGAAGCTGCGCGTTTCACATATGTTTACGGTAATTGCTCGACACACAAACACACACACACTGTCTAGAGAGAGAAAAAGAGAGTGAGGAGGGAGTTGAGCCCACTCAGCCCAGAGGCTGAGCAAGAGAGAGAGATTGACCGGAGCTTTTTTCGAGAGGCTGCTCGCTGCAGAACCAGAAAGGTGGAACTGCACCAGGTTCAGCCCCGCCCATTCAACCAGAGTCAGCTCCCACACCTCTCCTGTGATTGACCTGGTTATTGGACTATTACACTGGGCTGTTAGATCTGAGAACGAGGTGTTGTATCTCCGCCAGATCCAGAGCACAAAGTCCGGCGGAGAGGCAACACCTCGTAATTGGGTAATGCGTATCCGCGGAGCTTCGTACGGTGCTCCTGGTCCAGTGCAGGTTTGTGCTGCGGGTCCGCGAAGCGCTCAGGGTTTTCCCCGGTGCTTTGGCCCCTGCCAAGTTAAGCCACAGAGCCCAAGGGCAAAGCTAACAGCGGCTAATGGCGGCTAACGCTACGCTGGGTCTGCTGAGCTACGTGCTGCGGGTCCGCGTAGCGCTCAGGGTTACCCCCGGTGCTTTGGCCCCGGCCAGGAGCAGCTAACAGCTGATAGCAACTAACAGCTGCTATTAGCAGCTAATGGCAGCTAACGGCATGAAGCAAAGTGGGCTAGTTGGCTTTCTCTGCTAGGCTCACTGTCTCTCGTTGTAGTCCGTATGACAGAAATTCACAAACTAATACTGTTACCAGAACATGACTGAAACCCTGAGATATTTAATCAATTTTGAGGATATGTTTTACCCTGAAAACAAGGGAAACAGAAGGAGAAACAGGCAGATATTCAGTTATTTTCTTGTAAATTCACTCTTTTGCAATAAAGTTAATTTTTAAAAAACAGCGGAGCAGGGCTCTGGTTGCAAAAACAAAAGTCAGCGGGGCTGTGTAGCGGGGCAGGGCTGACCCTGGTGCAGCTCCACCTTCCTGGTTCTGCAGCGAGCACTACTTGCCTTTTTCCAATTGACTGAAATATGTTGTCACAGAGAACTTTAAAGGTCCCATGACATCGGTTTCTATGTTTTCTGACTTATCTATCATGTTGCAATGTTGAGTTCTCACCTTAAACCTGCCAGAAAGAGCAAAAAACGGCGTCCATCTGTCTCCTAGTCCAGCCAGTGAGAAGCTCTTCCAGATTTCAGACCCAGGTTATAAACAGTTTTTTTCACTCCAGCCCGCTATGAGGTCATAGTGATCCGGACTTGCTTATATGGTAAATCCTCCTCCCACATGCACGTTCACGACACCTGGAGCGAGGCAGTGCCGCCGCCATTGCCCATAGACCGTGTAGTGTTTAGTTTCAGTTTCGTTTCTCTTTCACGCAACGGCACTGCCCCCTGCTGCAGCAGAAGTGTCAGGCTGCCAAATAAGGAGAAACCCAGCAGAACCGGAAGGCGGCGCTTTCTTCTGATCTCTGAGTTGCTCGTTAGGAAATAATTACAGCGTATTTTGAGTTATAATGGTGCAACGCTAATCTAGAGGCATCAAAGATTACACCTGTTTAATATAAAGTGATTTAAATATGGAGTCACAGGCACTTTAATTCCTGATTAATAAGCAAATATTAAAGCAGTCTGTAATTAAGGTATTATTTAAATTATTTTCTCAAAATTTAATTAAAAATAGTTTCTTTAAAATGTAAATTTATTCTTTTTCACTGAAAAATCAGTCTTGAAAGTCAGAAGCGTCACAGTCAAATCAGTCAATCAGTCAAAAAAGCCTCGAGGCAAATTCTCTGCCTCGAGGCTTCGTTTAATTCATATTTAATTAATTCATGGCATTGCAATCGCCCGGGGTCATGTTTCACCCGGACCGAAATAAGTGGCGCACATACACACTGCACTGAATGCACACTCAAGTAGCGAATGTAACTTATCTTAAGCCATGGTGGACAACTAGACCGTACTATTACTACTAGTACTAGACCGGCACAGACTGAAAGACGTCGGTAGGTACCGGTAGCGAAAAAACACGGTGCCGACTTTGGTACTGAGATGCTTCATTTAACCGCCTGCGCAGCTACACGGGTGGAGACACAGGTGAGACGGAGGAGCAGAGAGCCCCTCCCCTCCCTGTCAAAACACCGTAGCGAGTTGCGGGTTAAAAATTCCGAAAAACTCTAAAGTTTCGCCGCATTT
>SSNR01000011.1:4898340-4942346 GCA_006937965.1 Callopanchax toddi
CATGATATCTATGGCTGCAGCTCTTTCACTTCAGTCCGACTGAAAAAAGGTGTGTGAGGGGAAGACAGTGACATAACAGAAAGTTCCGAGGTAAGCAATAAATACCAGTAATAATAGTAAATGCACTTATATGCCACAAAACCATGGTTTATATCTATTTTTTATTTAAAAAATGTTTAATACTTTGTTATTTTCTCTCAGATTTATACATTGTACATGTAATTTATACATACATATATATTTATATGTATGTATATTTATATATACACATACATACATGTAATTTATTAGAGTACTCGATTAATCGAAAAAAGATTCGATAGAGTACTCGATTACAAAAATATTTGATAGCTGCAGCCCTAATCGGTACATCCCTAAGCTGAACCATTCTCTCCCTCTGATGGAGAAACCACAGAGCAGCGCCTCGTCACGCATGCATGATCCCCTGCAACACAATCCTGCAGGCAAAGGAGCGATTTGCTCCATCACTCCATCGCAGCTCTACGCTTTCGCAGCTCTACATTCTCACAGCTCTACGTTCTCACAGCTCTACGTTCTCACAGCTCTACGCTCTCACAGCTCTACGCTCTCATAGCTCTATGCTCTTTTGCAGGCTGCTGACGTTGGACCAGAGGAAATCCAGTCAAAAGAGCTTCATATTAAAACGGGTAAAAACACAAAAATAAACTAAAAGACTAAAATCAACATCTCCCATCACAGGGATCAGGACTAACGCTTTGTCTTAGTGCACCACATTAACAATAACATCACAGTTTTACAGGTTCACCTAGTTTTTTTCTGTCCATCTAGGTAAATATTAACTTGTAAATGATTAATAGATTAATTAATGATTAATCTAGTAAACATAAAGTTCTTTATTTGAATCTGAATCATACATTACTTTATTTATTTCCAGGACAGTGCATATTGACAACCTGTAACATGCCAGAATTAGCCAAAGGCTAGTTTTCATCTGTAGTCCTGCTAGCCACCTGGGTAACCTAGTGAAAAAGTGTTTAAAAAATAAATAAATAATAAAGTTTTTCTATTCTAAAGAGCTTCAATCAGCTGAAACTTAAAAACATTTTAAGATCAGTTCAAATGTTTTAACCTCATGTTTCTCATGAACGTCTCAACCTGAACATTTCATGTCTGATGGACAATCCTCCATTGTGGACGCCTGTCCCTCAGACAGACGCCTGTCCCTCAGGTGGACCTCCTGTAGTTTGGTCTCTAGATCTTTGGTCTTGCTAGATCTTCAGTATAGTAGGAATTGTTAAAGCTGATCATGGTCTCTGCCTCGTCTGATGATCAGTTTGCTGCTTCCTGCTGCTGAACGGGAGACGGGATGTGTAAGCCTGGGGCACACAGAAGACGGATGCGTTACGCCACGGAATCGCCGTGGTCTAGGGGGTACACAGGACGCGCTATGCCGCTGAACTCTTCTTGGAAAATCGTCGTATTAAAGCAGTAAATGCTGCGCCGCTGCACTTGAAATAGAACTGGCACGTATATTTAGAGCAGACCGGTGTTTGTGTTGCACTCTCAGTAACTATAATGTTTTTGTTTTTTTAAAATGGCGTGGGCGCTATGCATTTGTCTTCTGTGTGCCCCCAGGCTTCAGGCAGTGCACCAATCAGATTTTCTAGTTTTTGGCTCTTTCGGGGTATTTAATACAGTACAAAGGATCCAGTATGCTGTGATGTGGATAATGAAATTATTAAGACAGAAAAAAGTAATTTTGTGACGGTTAATTAATTAAACCTATATTTATCAACAGGCTGATTTGGTTCCATCAAAGAACAAAGAGTTGTTTTTCATCTTCTGGGAGGCAGACAGAAGGATGTCTGTCCTCTATGGATCTAGTTTCAGGAGGTTTTCTGACGTCCAGCATGAGATGTGGTTTTGACAGTCCAGCAGTGAACTCAGTGACCTCAGTAATAAGACAAGAGACGTCTGAATGAATATTCAATGAAAGGTGTCCAACATGTGCATGTGTTTCAGGTCTCCCTGCAGATGTTCAGATGGTGCTGATTAAGGAAGAAGCTCCTGAAGAAGAATGGAGACCTGGTGTGGACCAGCAGGACCCAGAACCCCTCACTATAAAGGAGGAACAGGTGGAGGTGAAGACCAGCCTGGATGGAGAGCAGCTCAACATGAAGGAGGAACAGGAGGAGGTGAAGACCAGCCTGGATGGAGAGCAGCTCAACGTGAAGGAGGAACAGGAGGAGGTGAAGACCAGCCTGGATGGAGAGCAGCTCAACATGAAGGAGGAGACTGATCCCACCAGCTGTTCATTCACTCCAGTTCCTTTGAAGAGTGAGGATGATGAAGATGTGAAGAGTTGTGACTCTCAGCTGAAACACTTGTCAGACTCTGGGTCAACAACTGAAGACAGTGACAGTTACTGGAGTCCTGAGTCAAGTGTAAACACTGCCAACAAATGTGTTAGCTGCTCTGAGTGTGGTAAGCGGTTTGTTAATAAGCGCTCACTTCAGAGACACGTGACATGTCATTCAAGAGTCAGGTCTTCAAGCTTCAAGGTTCAGAAGAATTGTGTTGGAGTGAAGAACAATGTAGACTCACACAGGGAGGTCCAGACAGGAAGAAACCATTTATTTGTGTTGAATATGGTAAAACATTTACTTATAAAAGTTGTCTAAACAGACACATGAAAATTCACAAAGGAAAACCATTTGAATGTGATATGTGTGAACGAAGGATTAGTCAAAGATTCTTTAAACAGTCACATGAGAATTCACACAGGACGAAAACCATTTAGGTGTGATGTTTGTGAGAAGGTTTTTAGTCATTTAAACAGGTATGAGAGAACCAACAAAATCACCAAACTTTTTAGTTGTAATGAGTGCAGTAAAACATTTTTGAAGAAAATCTTTCAAAAACACACAAAAATTCACACAGGACAAAAACCTTTTGGTTGTGATGTTTGT
This sequence comes from Callopanchax toddi, assembly GCA_006937965.1. Taxonomy (NCBI): domain Eukaryota; kingdom Metazoa; phylum Chordata; class Actinopteri; order Cyprinodontiformes; family Nothobranchiidae; genus Callopanchax; species Callopanchax toddi. Next base: position 4,901,292 of record SSNR01000011.1, read on the forward strand.
GGAAAAGGGTTTAGTTTAAAGGGTAGGTTAACTATGCACATGCAAATTTACACAGGACAGAAATGTCATGTTTGTGGAAGATGGTTTCGTTTTAAGAGCGTTTTAACTGTACACGAGGCAACACACAGGACAGAAACCCTTTGCTTGTGATGTTTGTGATCAACGGTTTAGTCGAAAGGATTATTTAACAAGTCACATGAGAAATTACGCAGAACAGAAACCATTTACCGTATTTGCCCGCATATAAGACGAGGTTTTTTTCATTGAAAATAATTTGAAAAAGGAGGGTCGCCTTATTATCGCGCCCTAGTTTTTCCGGCGGAGGGCGCAGGCTTTTTGGTCAAAGCGGCAGGAAGCAGCTCAGACCGCGAGCGGTTCCAGAGGTCCGGGCCTGGCCTAGCTCAAAGTTACAGGTTTACTAGTACTGAGGATTAAAATGTCCAGACCCAGCAGGTGTTTTCAGCAGCAGACTGTACAGGTGAGGGCTCGCATCGCTCACTCGATTCACACACGCATTCTCCCTCAGAACCTCATCCGTCTCACCGTTCTTTATATGCACCCGACACACACACCTACACACACTCCCTCACACATACAGCGGGTTTGTGTGTGTGTGTCTGCGCAATAATTGCGCAACAGTGGGTTTGTGTGTGTGTGTCTGCACGATCATGGCGCAAAAGCGGGTTTGTGTGTGTGTGTCTGCACGATCATGGCGCAAAAGCGGGTTTGTGTGTGTGTGTGCGCAATAATTGCGCAACAGTGGGTTTGTGTGTGTGTGTCTGCACGATCATGGCGCAAAAGCGGGTTTGTGTGTGTGTGTGTGTACGATCATGGCGCAAAAGCGGGTTTGTGTGTGTGTGTGCGCAATAATTGCGTAACAGCGGGTTTGTGTGTGCGCACGATCATGGCGCAAAAGCGGGTTTGTGTGTGTGTGTGCGCACGATCATGGCGCAGAAGCAGGTGTGTGTGTGTGTGTACGATCATGGCACAAAAGCGGGTTTGTGTGTGTGTGTCTGCACGATCATGGCGCAAAAGCGGGTTTGTGTGTGTGTGTCTGTACGATCATGGCGCAAAAGCGGCTGTGTGTGTGTGTGTCTGTGCATTTTGCCGCAGCAGCGTGTGTGTGTAAACAAGCTTCCCCTACATGAAAACTCCATCTCAGCTCCACAACTGGATGTGAAGTTCATCAGTGTCTGATGATCGCGAAGTTGCACAATCTGACCGTGAAAGCTCCTGTCAGCAAAGGTGCGTTCGGGCAGAGAGATCAGTACGGTGGACTGGTGGACTAGTTGTGTGCACCCCTGTTAATAAGCAAATATTAAAGCAGTCTGGAATTATTAGTAGCATTAGTTAAATTATTTTCTCAAAATTTCAATAAAAATTGTTTCTTTAAAAAGTGAATTTAGTCTTTTTTTCTGAAGATTAGTCTTGAAAAGGGGGGGTCGTCTTATAATCAGGGTCGTCCTATATTCGGGCAAATACGGTAGTTGTGAGGTTTGTAAAAAAGGGTTTATCGTGAAGGGTAGTTTAACTGTACATACAAGAATACACACAGGACAGAAACCATTTGGTTGTGATGTTTGTGAGAAAAGGTTGAGTGTAAGGTGCAGCTTAATCAAACATGAGAATTCACACAGGACAGAAACCATTTGGCTGTGATGTTTGTAAAAAAGATTTTCGTACAAAGGGTCATTAGACAAAAGGGTTTTAAACAAAAGTTTAGCCCTAAGACTTGTTAAACCATACATGAAAATCCATCAAGAAACAAGGCAGTCGCTTGCATTCTCTTTGTTGATACACAACTAGGGCTGGGTACCGTTAAATATTTTTCTATACTACTACTTTAACAATACCTGGTTTTTGATACCGGTACTTTTTGTGGTAGCTATATGTATAAATCTGAGAGAAAATAACAAAAGTATTAAATGTTTTTTTAAATTAAAGACAAAAAAACCCCCATCGTTTTGTGGCATATTTATGCATTTACTACTATTACCGGTATTGCGTACCTTGGGAACTTTCTGTTATGTCACTGTCTTCCCCTGGAGAAATGAAGCGGCTCATTTACAGGGATATTTTATTGTAAAAGTACCGACATCTGTACAATGTTATTTCGGTACCGGTACCTACCGACGGCTTTCGGTCGGTACTGGTGTAGTACCGCGTTTCAGTGCCCAGCCCTATACACAACAATCGACAGAAAGAGAAACACTTTAGCAGTGAATATTAAGTTCAAGGTTCAAAGTAGTTTTATTTTCTTTAAGAAAGTAACTAGTTTTACATTTTGCAATGGGACATACAACATAACATACATTTACTGTTATATGTTGTCATTTGAGCCATTTGATTGGGATGTTTTAGTAAAATATTTACTCAAGTTATTTAAACAGACATGAGAATTCACACAGGACAGAAACCATTTGGTTGTGGTATCTGTGACAAAAGGTTTAGTGTAAAGGATAATGTAAACCGACACATGAGGATCCACCAGGCTCCTAATTAAAACACATGAGAACTGACAGACAGGAAACGGTTTAGCTGTGAATGTTAGGTTCAAGGTTTAATTAACCTAAGGAGTTGATAGTTGTACATATTGCAGTAGGACATGACACGTATTTACTGTTATATACATTAGGGGAAAATATTTGTCAGCCACCAATTCTGCAAGTTGTTCCACTTAAAAAGCTGAGAGGTCTGAAATGTTCACTTCAACTGTGAAACAGAATGTAAACAAATCAGGAAATCACATCATCTGATTCATAACGATTTGGATAATGGTGCAGAGAATATTTGGTCAAAAACATAAATTTATCCTAGTACTTTGTAATGTGAAGTTGGTTGTCAGTGACGGAAGTCAAAGGTTTCCTGTATGTCTTCACCAGGTTTGTACACACTGTAGCTGGTATTTAGGCCCATTCTTCCATGCAGATCTTCTCCAGAGCTGTGATGTTTCGGGGCTGTTGCCATGGCAGCACAGACTTTCAACTCCCTCCCCAGATTCTGTATTGGATAGAAGTCTGAGGTCCAGAACATTGACATACTTTTTACGTAGCCACTCCTTTGTTGCCCAGGTGTTGTGTTTAGGATCCTTGTCCTGCTGGAAGATCCAGCCACGTTTCATCCTCAATGCTGTCACTGATGGAAGGAGGTTTTTACCCCAAACCTCACCATGCATGGCCCCATTCTTCCTTTCCTCAATATGGATCAGCCGTCCTGTCCCCTCTGCAGAAAAGCAAAACATGTTTCCACCCCCATGCTTCACAGTTGGTCTGGTGTTCTTGGGACTCAACTCGGCATTCTTCTCCCTCAAACATGACGAGTGGCGTTTATACCAAAGAGTGCCATTTTGATTTCATCTGACCACATGATGTTCTTCCAGTCTTCCTCTGGATCATCCAGATGGTCTCTGGCAAACTTTAGATGGGCCTGGACCTGTGCTGGCTTCAGCAGGGGGACCTTTGGAGCGCTGCAGGATTTAAAATCATGATGATGTAGTGTGTTGCTAATAGTAACCTTCATTGCTGTGGTCCCAGCTCTCTTCAGGTCATTGACTTATCAGTTCTATGATGTTCGGGTTAGGGCTCGGGCCCCACTTAGTCCCACCTTCACTGCGCACCTCGTTTCATCAGCTAGTGTTACTGGTTGACGCTCAGTTTTTAATCAACTCTGATTGGCCAGTCCCACTTTGAATCTTCGTGTCTGCTCCTCTGACTGGCCTGTTTAACCTTCCCCGTCTCTCTGCCTTCTTTGAATTACCAATGATAATTTTTCGGTCAATCACCCGACTGAGAGTCAACACAGCGTTCGGACATTTTCTCCAAAAGTTGATCTATTATGAATTTTTCCACCTGCCAAGTAAGTTTAAACTTGAATTTGTCCATTTCACTTTGTCCACACTTGACCGCTAGGCTTGCTACACCGATGGTGGGACCTCGAACGTAATGAAAACCTTTGTGTCTAACTTTGTCTGTCGTTACTTTTTATTTCTAAAACCTTAAATTCTTGGTCTATATATGTACAGTTGATGGTTTATTACCGATCTGGTTTTGCACGGTCGAAAGTGTGTTTGTTCTTCTGTTTCTGTAATGGTAAGTCATTTCTGTGTTAAGTCTGCTGAATTAGCTGTCGGTATGTGTTGCATTTTTTACCAACTTTTTTCTGGTACTACGTATGTCACAGCCACAGTACTTTAAATGCGCTGTTGTGTTTCTACGGTTCTGCACGTTCCTTTTTCGGTCTATGAAAAAACAAAAGTTGAAGTCATTTCTGTCGATCATTTATGTTAGCATAGATGCACTTGATTTGGCCAACAATAGGAACTCAGTCACTTTATAATTTCTCTGAAAATATTCAAAAACAATTTGGTTCAGTTCTTGTATCTGAAATCTAAATATCTGTTTTATACCTCATCATGTTCAGACGGGGGGCCCTTTAATGACTGTGTTTTACTGTATGTTACTTACAGCATCTTCAACAGACACTCCTCCTCCTCCATCAGCACCACCTCCCCTCAGACCTGCTGATCCTTCATCTCAGGTTTGTTTTTCTACATCCTAAAGCAGGGCTGGGTTTAGGAGCAGCTCATTGGATATGGTTGGTGTATTTGATCAGGTTTTTGTCTTGTGTGAGGCCTGGAGAACCAGCCTTCCTCCAGAGCAGGAGGAGTGGCTCAGCAAGGCCCTCTTTGTGAGGGACCAGACAGGGAGGGCTGTGCTGTCCAAGGAGCTGCAGCTGTGGTACTACCCTCCTGGCCCGTGTCTGGTGTACCATCAGCGCCCCACATCACCAGACGCATTTTTCCAGCGCCCCTTCTTCCTCTGGGCTCCGTACAGCATGTGGCAGTACCACCTGAAATGTCCATCCTGTGAGCGCAAACTCGCAGGCTGCGGTCTCTACAAGACCGTGTGCAGAGTGTTGGACATTAACGGGTGGTACTACATTGGTACTGAGTACTTGGAGTGCAGGTAATGCTTCTAAAATGCATATAATCAGAATAATGACAGTAGGTGCCTTTAAATGTTCTCTTTCTGCATGTTGTTTGTTTTCACAGGTTCTGTGGGAAGAAGGTGACTTCCTGGTCCAGGAGTGTGATGGAGCAGCTCAGCCTGAGTCACCAGCTGCTCTTCCCTGCAGTGCTGACGTACAGGTGAGCATGATGAAGCACATGACGCCTTGGTGTTAAGAAGAATGGTGTGTTTAACTGTCACTTTTTGTGTTCTAGGCTGTCAGTGGATAAGAAGGTGCTCAGCCAGTTGAAGAGCCAGACTCTGGAGAACAGTTCCCGTCAGCTCCACTCTTTCCTGGTTGAGAGCCACACGGAGGAGTGGATGAGGAGGAGCCTGCACTACCTCCAGACCTGCTACCAGTTTGAGGTGGCAGGGGTCCAGTTGCCGCCTCCTCCTCCACCACCGACGATGCCGCAAGTACCCAGCTGCAGCTGGCTGCTCTCCACGTACGCCCGGAGCACCTTCAGCAGGCTGGAGGAGCTGAAGGCTGGTGTGACGTCCATCTTTGGCTCCATCCTGAAGATGGACTCCACGAAAAAGGTGAGTGTGAATTACATAATCAAATTATTGTCTGACAAAATTTGTGTTGTACACAAATAGTGAGGACCTGTCCTCTGCAGGTGACCAGGAAGCTGGGTGGAGCTGATGCCAGGACGGCCCAGTGGATGACCAGCGTGGGCAACGAGCTGGACCAGGTCTTGATGTCTGTCCTGACACCAGCAGAGGGGTACGGGCTGCAGGACATGGCGACAGGTCTTCAGAAACGCTACAGAAGGGCCAACCGTGTCCCTCCTGAAGTCCTGTATGTGGACCGTGACTGCTGCAGGGCAGACAGAGGCAGGTGCTCCACTGCCACCCTGTTCCCCACGTGGCCACAGCTCCAGGTCAGGCTGGACATTTGGCACTTCATCCGCAGGCTGGCGGCGGGTGTCACCACAGAGAACCACCCCTTGTACCCGGAGTTCATGCGGCGCATCTCTGCCTGCATCTTCGAGTGGGACTACGACGATATGGCCCGGATGAAGAAGGCCAAGCAGGCAGAGAGGTCCAGGAGTGGGGAGGTGCTGACCATTGAGGAGATGGCTCGTCACTGTTGTTGCCGCACGCGTGGGGCACAGAAGACTGAGCGCCTCCTTGATGAGACCATCAAGGCATTCATGGGGACCACCGACACCTCGAACATCCCCCTGCTGGACCAGGAGCGCATGAAGAACATTTGGACGATGCAGAGGATGCACGTCACCTGCATCCAGGTATGTCTGCTCTGCATCAGAAGGTTTAAACCTCCATAATCGATCCTGCCTCTGTGATGACAACATTGTTTTCTCTTCTCATCACACCCAGGATCCTCCAGGTGTCCAGCTGTACACCAAGACGGGACAGCTGACCAAGAGAGGGGTGGTTCTCCCCGTCTATCGCTGCGCCCGCTGGTCCACGTCGCTGGAGTCGTTCCACCTGCACCTGAACAGGTTCATCCCAGGTGAGCCGCTGCTGACGGTTGCACAATGGTTGTAGTGTTTCCTTAATCCTGTTTAAACTTTCTTTTCTGTTATGTTGCAGGAACATCAGCCAGCAGCTGCTATTTCCAGGTGTTCCTGTTGGAGAGTCTGACGCGGTGGAACGAGGACCGGGCTCAGGCGGCGGGGGGTGCAGAGCGGACCGAGATGAAGTTGTACTCTGGCCAGATGCAGCACACACTCAACCAGCTGACGCAGCACTTCCTGGGGGAGACGCCGGCTGAGTGTTACTCAAAGCCCCAGACGTATACAGGTACCACCGAACCTCCAGAAGACGAGACCCACAGCTCCTCAAAAATAAACAAATCATTCAAACTGTACTAGAAGTTAATCAAAACTCCTAATGTCACATATCTGTTTTGTTTTTCCTCCTTCAGGAGAGCTGATCGGGGTCGACTACCTGTATGCTCAGACGGGCCGAGAGCTGCAGCTCTTTAATGACGACCCCGAAGAGCCAGATGAGGAGCTGACTTTAGAGGAGGAGGAGGATGTTGATGAAGGTTTTGATGAGTTTGAAAACTCACAGAACTACTTTCAACCTCCTCCAGCCCAGCACTTCCCTCAGACTCCTCAGCCATCACAGGCTCCTCCTCAACCATCACAGGCTCCTCCTCAACCATCACAGGCTCCTCCTCAACCATCACAGGCTCCTCCTCAACCATCACAGGCTCCTCCTCAACCATCACAGGCTCCTCCTCAGCCATCACAGGCTCCTCCTCAACCATCACAGGCTCCTCCTCAACCATCACAGGCTCCTCCTCAGCCATCACAGGCTCCTCCTCAACCATCACAGGCTCCTCCTCAGCCAGGTTCCTCATCAGAGACCCTCCATAAAACATCTGAAATCTCTGAGGTAATCATTTATTTATTATTAATTATGTTTTCCTTACTTGAATGTTCATTTGGACTTTCATTTGTGGGCCTCAGCACAATACCTGTGCTCTGTTTGGATCACATCATTCTGTCAAGCTGCTGAAGGACTCCTTTACGTCTGTGTTTCAGAAGACTGATGGAGGACCAGGCCACCAGCATGTGGTCCTGCTGGCACGCCGACTAGTGGAGCTCTGTTTGAAGGGCTACGTCACCAGCGCTGAGGTGGAGGAGATCGTCGGTCTTTGGCAGAACCTCCTTGATGTGGATAAGGGCCCTGTAGCGTACCCTCCACCCTACAAAGTGGCCCTGACCCAAGGGAGGTTCAAAAAGGCAAAGATCTACGCTCCTGGCTCTGTGGCAGAGTCGGGTGTGGAGAGCTTGAAACGGTGAGCTGTCAGCTCAGTGGATTTTCACCATGACTGTTTTTTAGTACTCTTATCTCCTCGTTTCTGTTTCCAGCTGCGCAGCAGGAGCAGACGGCAGCCCCGCCTTGTGTCCCAGTACCAGCCGTGTGGTGGAGGCCATTTTGAATGAGCTTTGCGTCCTGCGCCCGCGCGGCAGAAGGCTGCTGGGTGGGTTAATCTCACGGTGGATCCTGATTTTGAGGGACTACAACACAATACGTGATGTGGTCACTAACCATGTCGCCCTCATGACCAGGACCACCCTCCAGCTCTTCACCGTGAACAGGTGGACGCTCTTTCAGTGGTGAGATTTCAACCTTTTTATTTGCTGCTAAGCCACAGACAACATGCTGTATGTGTAAATGCTTCACCTGACCCTCCAACAGCATGTTATGTTGACGCTCAGTGACGGCTGTGTTTCTACTCTGCAGGCACAAGAAGAAGTGGCCCATGAACAGTACAGTCCTCACAGCAGGAGCTCCTCCTTTACCAGCGCCAGCTAAAGCAAAGGAGATGCCGAGTGTGGCCCAAAGAGTCACAGTCCTCAGACCTGCAGGCCTCTCCTGTCTAGCTGTTGTCTCATCACAGGCCCTGTCCTCCACTACCTCCCTCCCTGCTGGCCCTGTCCCTGACATTGACTCCATCACCTCCAAGTCGTCGTTCTGGCACAGGAAAAAGATCCTCCAGCTGCAGGAAGAAGCAGCAAGGAGAGGAATGACCATTAGTGTCAGACCGGCGACCAGGATCAAATGCAGCAAGTGTGGCCAGAGAAAAATCAAGGAGACTGGTCACAGACTGCTAACCAAGGCCAGTAGGGAGAGGGTCCACTACTGCCCTGTAGCAGCCGGAGGACAGAGTCCTGAGCAGTGGCTGGCTTCACTTCCTTAGGGTTCATCTGTGTTTCAATGATTAAAAATACACCCTGTAAGGATTATATAAATGTGTCTAACTTTTAATACTTTTTGTCGTTTTTTTAAATAAAATTTAAATGAATATTGACAATTTATAATTTGTAGATGTTTATTATTATTAGTGAGTGAATGCCTGTTGTTGTACAGCGCTTCTACATAGCGCTCTACAAATACAGTACATATTAGACATGGTTATTAGTATACATAAATTTGGGTGTTGATACTTAATATTATTCCAGTATTATTGTGTAGAGGTTATTTTTTGACTTTGATCATTAAAACACCTGATTCTAATGAATGACTTGTTAGCATAACTGATGAGGTCATTTCATTCAGGTGTGTTTGTTTAAAGTTCCAGACTCGGGATGCTTCTGGATCACGATTTTATCGCCTCGTTCTGTTAGTTGAGAATGTTTCTCTTATATACAAGATGACTCTATTGTCATTGCATCAGCGTCCTGGTACAACGAAACTTAGTTTCAGTACAGCTGTTCCAAGATTCAGACAAACAACATGATACAAACAGGAAACAGCTGACTGCGGGCATGCGTATATGTATGCACTCCCCTTAGTAGAGGAAAACGCTTGGAGGGTAGGGTGTGTGGAGGTGATAAATACCACCACATCCTCCTTTCTAGAATATTGTTCCACATCATCCACTCATTGTTCAAGCCTCACAATAAGTTTATCCTTTTCCATAATGATGTTTTTTAGGTCTTTGATTTCATCTAACAATAACTTCCTCCAGTTTCTCCATTTTCTTTGGTGGCGCCATAATATATTCCACTAAAGTTTGTTTTCAAGCCAACCACTCTCACCACTTCCCTTTCAGCTCACAGTCTAGTTGCAAGACCTGAACCTGGGTTCGTCCTGGAAGCTGGTGCTGGAGCGAGGACTTGGAGGTGGACCCTGCTGTTAGGAGCTGAAGCCCCGATCCAGAGTTGCAGGCTGCTGTTGAAGCCCTGGCTTCTACCGTCTTGGCCTTGTTGCGCCGTCCCGCGCTGTTCTTCCTCTCACAGGATTAAAGAATCCACCGCTGCTGCTGCTGTTTCGGCCTCGTGTCGAACCCAACAACTTTCCTGCTGCGGCTCAGCAGGCTTGCTCAGCTCTGCTTTGCTGCTCAGCTCTATAGGCATGAAGTTGCCCAGTTAGAAATAGATAGTTCTGCAGCTTAAAAGAATATTAATTCTTTGACCTTCAGTTCCTCTCATCTAAAGTGGAAATTAGAACAAACTCTTGTATTTGTTGTTTATCCTCCACCTGGTCCTGATTCAGACTTCTGCTCTGAAGATTTGGACTTTTTATCTGACTTATTATTGAAAACTAATCAAGTGATTAAAGGAGGAGATTTTGTGTTGGCGGTCCTGTCATGTGTCTACTAACTTCAGAGGTCATGTGAGCGCTCATTCGCTGCGCTGCAACAGGATGTGAAGCTCGTCAGATCGAGGGGTTCCCCATCTGGACTGCGAAAGCGCTGGTCCGCAATGGCGCCTTCGGGCAGTCTGTTCTGGTACGCATGAATGGTATTTGGTTCTCTGAAGGACTGGTGGACTAGTTGTGTGCACCCCTGAGTATATTAACGTACGAACACACAAACTGAATTTTTACTGGCGCTTTTATTGAGACCTGTCACACAACTGTTGGCTACTTCAGCAGAGTCACCACAAAACACTCTCTTTTCTAATAGTGTCAAGAGGTCACAGTTCAACACACACTCTTTCTATTGGCTAGCTAATTATCATGTGTACATCACTTCCTTTTCTGTACTACCAAAACAAAAGCATATATTTGCACACTTATATTCACATATACACAGACAAACATAATAACAGAGCATATGTTTAGTTAGAGTTTCAGTCAAACTGCTGTGCAGTGATTGTTAGCTGTTTGTCGCCACCTACTGGTGGTTTGTCGCAGCTGCATTTGAGGGGTCCTTCAGGCGCGCTCCCGGCTGCCCCAGCAGCGACGCAGTGCTGGAAGCTGGGGCAGGTAGGTGTAGGTTTAGCGCTCTCTCTCCACATAACGTGGGTTTAGCGTCATGTTTGTGTTGAGTTAACAAAGCCATGAAAGCTGTCCCGGGTATATCAGCGCTGTTAGAGAGCATGTGGTGAAGGTCCGCCGTGTTTGTGTTGAAAGAACGACTTGGCGGTTAGCATGCTAAGCTAACGGAAGCTAAGCGCTCGCTAGTCCCGGTTGTTGTAGTAATGGTTGCTTTGTGTTGTTGCCCTGAACAGAGCCATGATGCAGTTGTCTCACACTGACGGAGCATTGTGTGTTTGTTTCTTTGAGCAGATCCCTGCCAGTAAAGAACATTGAAGAGCAGCCCTGTGTCTGTGGCCTGATTGGACAGCTGTGCTGAAATTGGTGACGTGAAGCGACAACAGCACAACTCCGGTTCCCCTGGAGCAGCAACCACGGTTCCATCAACACTTCCTGAAGCTCAGGTAGAGTTGGAACAGGTCCTTTCTCTAAATTACCCACAATGCCCTGAAGATGATCTAAAACATGAAAGCTGAGATCAAATAAAAGCGTCTCTTTGTTCCTAACAAACAGGTTGAGTCACTAATAAACAATAAATGAATGAATGTTTTTATTTAGATGAAGTTTACTTCCTCTCAGTGATCACTGTTAATGAGACTAAATAAATATAATATGTGAGAAAAGTAATTTATCAAAACAGCAGTATGCAAAAACACGTCGGGCATTACCGACGTAATTTAAAATTGTCCGACATAAAACTGAAAATCGTTGGACACTTTGACCAACGTGCTTCTCTAGTTCTCTCTCTCTCTCTCTCTCTCTCGTTCACGCGCGGGCCTGCGCTTCTTGCTCGGGCACCTCTTTTCCTGTCGTTCTTTCAAAGTGGCTTTGCTTGCATGTAGATGAGAAATGTCAAAGAATTCCTGCAGACTTGGGGGATCTGGGGTGTTTTCTTTTGCTCTGGAGCTTCTAGGTGGACGTAGACTCTCTGACGTTACAGCGTTCAGAATCAGACGTGAGATCTGCGTCTGTTTTCTCTAATATTAGCTTCTAAAACAAACTGTAACCACCACGATTTAGTTTTTATTCAGTCCGTTCTTCCTTGTCCATCATTAAAGATCAAAGATGGCTCCGTCGGACAATATTAAAATACATCGGTAATGTCCGACTGTCAGACTTGTTTCTGTGGTGATGAGGCACAGAGCAGCTGATCGGTCCCCCAAACAAAGCCGATATGATCTAGCTACTCTGTTAACTGGTTACTTTAGTTTGAGGAACCAAACTACAAGAGAAGGAAGTATTAAGAATAAAGGAGTGAGAACAGGAGGATAATCTGTGTGTTATGGTTACAATATATAATAATAATAATAATAATGGTAGTAGTTTAGAATAAGCCTAAACCACCATGTCCCTAATTCCTAATTCAATCTGTGTTAAGGTTGAATTGTGACGATCTTCCATCTGGAGAGAGGAGCTGGACAAAGCAGGAGTAAATAAACTTTTGTTTTGACTTCAAAAGTTCTCATTGTTTCTGGAGCAAAGCGTTCATGTCTGGTCAGAATGACCTTTGACATCTGCATGACCTTTATGTATGATTTATTTATAATTTTTCAAATAGGAAAGCAAAGAAAAAAAATAACGAGTTCCACCTAATACATTAACAATAAATAATTAACCAATCTTAAAGTAGTGGAAATAAATAAATAGATAAAACAAACACACACACAAAGAAAAACTAAATGTACATACACATACATAATAAAAAATAATAACATACGTAAAGAATACTTAAACTAGCATATATGCTACCACATCAATGTGTGTGGGTACATTATAGAATCCAGAAATATGTTTGTAGATCAGGAGCAACCTTGACGTGGTCCAGAAAAGGTAACTATACTTTAAAAACCTTGACGTCAGACCCTCTGAGAGAGTGCTTTATTTTTTACAATCTTATAAAATAAAGTGCATCTTTTATCCAGTGGGAATGTGTAGGTGGGTGAGAGTCCATCCAGTGCCTGATCTTTTGACCCCTACAATGAACACATTCTAATCCATCACAATCTAACATCGTCGTATCCTCCACCTCTACTGTCAAACTCAACTTTTTTAGCAACAGGCTGATTTGGTTCCATCAAAGATCAAAGAGTTGTTTTTCATCTTCTGGGAGCCAGACAGAAGGATGTCTGTCCTCTATGGATCTAGTTTCAGGAGGTTTTCTGACATCCAGCATTAGATGTGGTTTTGACAGTCCAGCAGTGAACTCGGTGACCTCAGCAATAAGACAAGTGACGTCTGTGTGAATATTCAATGAAAGGTGTCCAACATGTGCATGTGTTTCAGGTCTCCCTGCAGATGTTCAGATGGAGCTGATTAAGGAAGAAGATCCTGAAGAAGAATGGAGACCTGGTGTGGACCAGCAGGACCCAGAACCCCTTACCATAAAGGAGGAACAGGAGGAGGTGAGGACCAGCCTGGATGGAGAGCAGCTCAACATGAAGGAGGAACAGGAGGAGGTGAAGACCAGCCTGGATGGAGAGCAGCTCAACATGAAGGAGGAGACTGATCCCACCAGCTGTTCATTCACTCCAGTTCCTTTGAAGAGTGAGGATGATGAAGAGAAACCTCTGTTCTCACAGCTTCATCAGCACCAAATGAAAGATGGAGATCTTCCAAGCAACAGCTCAGCTGATCAGATGACAGCAGCAACTGGTGGAGAGGACTTTGGAGGAGAAGAAACTCCCAGAAACCCAGATGGACACACTGATGAAGAGGATTCCAGCTCTTCAGAGACTGAAGACAGTGACAGTGACTGGAGTCCTGAGTCAAGTGTAAACACTGTCAACAAATGTGTTAGCTGCTCTGAGTGTGGTAAGCAGTTTGTTAATAAGCGCTCACTTCAGAGACACGTGACATGTCATTCAAGAGTCAGGTCTTCAAGCTTCAAGGTTCAGAAGAAATGTGTTGGAGTGAAGAACAATGTAGACTCACACAGGAAGGTCCAGACAGGAAGAAAACCATTTAGTTGTGATGATTGTGGTAAAACATTTACTCGCAAAAGTCGCCTAAATGGACACACAAGAATTCACACAGGACAAAAACCATTCGCTTGTAATGTTTGTGAAAAAAGGTTTATGAGAAAAGATTATTTACAACGTCACATCAGAATTCACACAAGAGAGAAACCATTTGGTTGTGATATTTGTGAAGAAAGGTTTATGAGAAAAGATTATTTACAACGTCACATCAGAATTCACACAGGACAAAAACCATTTGCTTGTAATGTTTGTGGAAAAAGGTTTTGTGAAAAGGGTAGCTTAAACAAACACTTGAGAATTCACACAAGAGAGAAACCATTCATAGAGGATGGAGAGCAGCTCAACATGAAGGAGGAACAGGAGGAGGTGAAGACCAGCCTGGATGGAGAGCAGCTCAACATGAAGGAGGAGACTGATCCCACCAGCTGTTCATTCACTCCAGTTCCTTTGAAGAGTGAGGATGATGAAGAGAAACCTCTGTTCTCACAGCTTCATCAGCACCAAATGAAAGATGGAGATCTTCCAACCAGCAGCTCAGGAGGAGAAGAAACTCCCAGAAACCCAGATGGAAACACTGATGAAGAGGATTCCAGCTCTTCAGAGACCGAAGACAGTGAGGATGATGAAGATGTGAAGAGTTGTGACTCTCAGCTGAAACACTTGTCAGACTCTGGGTCAAGAACTGAAGACAGTGACAGTGACTGTAGTCCTGAGTCAAGTGTAAACACTGTCAACAAATGTGTTAGCTGCTCTGAGTGTGGTAAGCAGTTTGTTAATAAGCGCTCACTTCAGAGACACGTGACATGTCATTCAAGAGTCAGGTCTTCAAGCTTCAAGGTTCAGAAGAAATGTTTTGGAGTGGAGAACAATGTAGACTCACACAGGGAGGTCCAGACAAAAAGAAAACCATTTAGTTGTGATGACTGTGGCAAAAAAATTAATTCTAAAAAACAACTAAAAATACACATGAGAATTCACACGGGAGAGAAACCATTTGGTTGTGATGTTTGTAAAAAAAGATTTAGTGCAAGGAACGATTTAAAGACACACATGAGAATTCACACAGGAGAGAAACCATTTGCTTGTGATCTTTGTGGAAAAAAATTTTGTGCAAGGAGTGGTTTAAAGACACACATAAGAATTCACACAGGACAGAAACTATTTAGTTGTGATGTCTGTGAAAAAAAGTTTAGTTTAAATGGTAATTTAACAAAACACATGAGAATTCACTCAGGACATAAACCATTTGGTTGTGATGCTTGCGAGAGAAGGTTTTATTGTAGTGGTACTTTGACTGCACACATGAGACAACACACAGGAGAGAAACCATTTGGTTGTGATGTTTGTAAAAAAGGGTTTAGCGAAAAGGGTGTTTTAAAGAAACACATGAAAATTCACTCAAGACAGAAACCGTTTGAATGTGATGTTTGTGAAAAAAGGTTTAGTCAAAAGGCTCATTTGAACAGACACATAAAAGCCCACACAGGACAGAAACCATCTGTGAACAAAAGTTTAGCAATATGAGTCGTTAAATCAAACACTTAAGAATCTACCAGAAAACAAGGCGGCTATCTGCAGTGTCTTTATTAAAACATGAGACCTGACAAAGGGAAACAGTTTAGCTGTTGATATCAGAAACCATTTGGTTGTGTTGTTTGTTTAAAAACAAAATTCAATAATCAAAGTAGTTTTCTTTTCCCTAAGAAGGTAATTAGTTTTCATCTTGCTGTAGAATAAAACACATTTATTTACTGTTATGTTGGCATTTCTAAAACTGATGGATTCAAAGACTTTATGAACTGGTTAGCTTAGCATCATGGCAGGGTGGATCTGCCCTGACTAGAAAATGAATTGGACACAAAGAGATTTCACTTCCTTTTATTCTGATTCAAATGAATTTTGTTACTTTATGTATTAATAATGTAGAAGTATATAATTTAAAATTAAAACGAAGTAAATAAATATTTTATTTGTGAATAAATTCTTGATTACAAATAGTTTTGTTTAGACTTCAACTTTCAATTAAAGGAAATGTTTTTGAATATTACAACCTTTTCTAAATTTAGAAAATATTTCTCAAGAGAACTTTGTGTTCATAGTATCAGATCTAAAAATGTAGGATTTTTGTTGATTAGTCAGCTGTTGATCTGTTTAGTAGATTTTTTTTATCTGAATGTTGAATAAACTGATGATAATAAACTTCCTGTTTTTGTGTTCATTTTACAGTTTTTCTCAATTGTTTACACACATTTTCTGGTACTTGAGACACAATGACCACAACATGTAACTCATTCCCCAACTCCCTGAACCAATTCTGCTAAACTACAAGCTAAATTCCTGCTTTACACTCAAACTGCAATTCTAAAACACACTTTTTTCAAAATACAACACACAATTCTCTGCTTTTGGCGCAATTTTCATGCAGAAAATATCTTGTTTTCACAAGGAACACACTGCCATTCAAATATGCACACTGACTCATCACAAGGGCAAACACCCGTCACACAGTTTTACACTTAGCAATCAGAGTTTTAGCATAAAAGGTCAACAGGTGAGTTCTTCTGATTTGGAGCAATGGATGAAAACATTGGAAATAGAGGCAGAGCCAGAGGAGGAGGACGAGGAAGTCCAAGGACCGTAATCTCTGAGATCCGAGCGACTTTAGTTGATCATGAGGTCAACCATGGTATAACAATGAGGGTGGCGGGGCAAAGAGTACAGGCACTCTGTAGCATCCATCATCAGGACTTTCTGAAATGAGAATAGGTAAGAAATCTCTCACTAGAAACTTGCAGTACTGCATATCAATACAGTACTCAGTGAGTACAGTAGTACTGAATTGCCTGTGGACTGTTTTGTAGGACAGTAAAATACTGTAAAGTATGTTTCAAGTATTTAGCAAATGTATACCTACTTTGTATTCACAGTATTTTACTATTTGTCAGAACTGACAGATGACTATAGTAACACGAGGTGGTGGGGGACGTGTTCTGTCTCCTGAAGATGACATCATCAACATGCTAGAAAACAACGCCACAGAAAACCACAACAGAAGAGAGGATGCAGCATAGTTTTTTTTACTGTAACTGTATACAGTCATTCCTTCTGTTGTTTTGTATGTAGTGAATGTGCAACTTTTGAGTGTATAAGGCCATTTTGTAATATATTTTGTATTCAGTTGAAGAGAGTAGGTCATATATGATTTGTATTTTGATTTGACATTTGTATATTGAATTTTGTTGAGTGAAATAAACTTATTGAATTGTGTTGGTTGGGATGGGATATACATTGTGTACAATGTTTTTGTGGGAAAAACAAAATGACTGTAAATGTTATAGTGTATTTGTGTGTTCTGAGTGTAAAAACATTATTCTCAAATATTTGACACAATCACATTCTATGTATATAGTAACTGTAGGAAGTGTAACACTGAACCAAACAAGGCTGAAGTCATTCTGATGAATGGTGAAGAAGTGTTTTCCATTCATCATACTATGATGATGATCACAGTGTTTTACATTGAGACATCAGTGTTCAACTGGTTCTTATGAACGTTTATTCATTTGACCGTTTGTGACTTTTGACAATAAAATCACATTTTGAGGAGAAATCACATTGTTTTGTTTTGAATGTGAAGTTTAGTTTTGCAGGACCATTGAGGGGTTTTGTCAATTGTATGTGTTATTTTGGATTTGTGTGTAGAGTTCTGAGAACATGAGGCATGATTTCAGAAAATGTGTGTAAGCAATTGAGAAAAACTGTAACCTGGAACTTCAAAAAACAAAGTAATTGCTTAAGTCATTCACATGAGGGCGCCATTAAACCACATACTAATGCTGTGTAGAATATGTGGAAAGTGTCACTCTAATCAGCTAATGAATCCAAAACCTGCAAAGGTTCCTGAGCCTTGAAATGGTCCCAGTCTGGTTCAGTAGAAACCACAATCATGGAGAAGACTGCTGACCTGAGAGCTGAGCAGAAAACCATAACTGATTCCTTACAGAGGGGAAAGCCTCGAAAGACATTAGATGTTCCCAAAGTGGTGGATCAAAGCACATTCATAGAAAGATATGTTGAAGGGAAAAAGTGTGGAAGAAAAAAGGTGAACAAGCAGCAGGGATGACCACAGCCTGGAGAGGACTGTCAGGAAAAGTGTTGGACCTTCACATGGACTGGACTGAGTCTGGAGTTCGTGCATCAAGAGCCACCACACACAGACGGATCCTGGACATGGGCTTCAAATGTTCTATTCCTCAAGTCAAGCTGCTCCTGAACAACAAACAATGTCAGAAGAGTCTCACCTGGACTAAAGAAGAACTGGTCTGTTGCTCAGTGGTCCAAAATCCTCTTTTCTGATGAGACAATTTAGCATCTCATTTGGAAACCAAAGTCCCAGAGTCTGGAGGAAGGATGGAGACGAACACAATCCCAGATGCTCGGAGTCCAGAGTGAAGTTTCCACAGTCTGTGTTGATCTGAGGAGCCATGTCATCTGCTGGTGTTGGTCCACTGAGCTTTACTGAGGCAGTAAAACGGGCCCAAACCAAGTACTGAGTACATATGTAATATTATACCCTGACCAAGTACTGAGTACATATGTATTATTATACCCTGACCAAGTACTGAGTACATATGTAATATTATACCCTGACCAAGTACTGGGGGGGCCTCTCCTCTCCAGCCATGGGGGCCTCTCCCCTCTCCAGCCATGGGGGCCTCTCCCCTCTCCAGCCATGGGGGCCTCTCTCCTCTCCAGCCATGGGGGCCTCTCCCCTCCAGCCATGAGGAAATACAGATGGACGGGAGAACTTATCTGGACTAAAGCAAGTGTTACTGTACACCGATCATGTTGCTCATCCAATCGTAGACATAATATTTCAAGTTTCAAGGGGAGGGCATATTGTCCAGAAAGGTTCCGGTTTGCTGTTCAAAAGTTCCGGTACGTTAAGAGGTCAAATTAAAGGTCACATTAATATTTGCCGGTGTGTAACCAGGCCACTTTTTCAGTTTCAGTTTCAGTGTCCATATAAACAACATCATGTCAGATACTACAGATCTGTTCTGTGGGGTACCCCAAGGCTCTGTTCTGGGTCCACTCCTGTTTTTACTATATCTCCATCCTCTTGGACAGATCATTAATAGATGTCACAATGTCTCCTACCACCTTTATGCAGATGACATTCAGCTGTACTGCTCCTTCAAGGACTCAGAGTTCTACAAACTGTCTGAACTACTGGAGTGTCTGTCAGCTATTACTAACTGGTTAGAAAATCACTTCCTTCAGTTAAACCCTGAAAAGACTGAATGTCTGATTGTTGCCCCTGATAGGATGGTCCCTCTGATCAGTCAACATATTGGACATTTAAGTTCTGCTGTAAAGTCAAACCTGAGGAATCTGGGTGTTATTTTTGACCAATCAATGTCTCTTGAAGGTCACTCAAAACAGCTGGTCAGAAACTGTTTTTATCATCTGAGAAATATTTCCAAACTGAGAAAGTTGGTGTCAAAACCTGAACAGGAAATGGTTCTTCATGCTTTGATCTCCTCCCGTCTAGATGACTGTAACACACTTTTCACATGTTTGAACCAAAAAGCCCTTTATGGCCTTCAGCTGGTCCAGAACTCTGCAGCGAGGCTCCTCACTGGAGAAAACAGGAAAGATGACATCACTCCTATTCTGAGGTCTCTGCACTGGTTACCTGTTAAATGTAGAGTTCATTTTAAAATCCTGACTCTAACTTTCAGGGCCCTACATGGTCAAGCTCCTGTTTATGTTACTGAACTGATAAAGCCGTACGCTCCAACCCGAGCTCTCAGGTCCACAGACCAGAATCTCCTAACAGTTCCAAGGACCAGATTTAAAAGTCGAGGTGATCGCTCCTTCCAGTCTGTTGCACCGCGACTTTGGAATGACCTTCCTTTAGTTTTACGCTGTATAGACAGTCTGGACTCCTTTAAAAAGCAGTTGAAGACCCAATTATTCAAAACTGCTTTTAAATAACTCTTTTATGTTCTCTTGTTGTTGTTTAATGATTTTGATTTGTAATGATATTTTGTTTGTTTTATTGATTTTATTTGTTTTATCATGTTTGATTCTGTTTTCTGTGAAGCACTTTGTGATTTTTTCTGTGAAAGGTGCTATATAAATAAACTTTACTTACTTACTTACACTTAAAGCCTTGGTTTCTGTTTGTTTACACTGAAAGTCTCAGCAGTCTGATGATCAGACCCAGCTCACAGAGAAAACTCCGCCCCCTCATTTGATTGTTACACAAGAAATGTAATACAAGCAAAAAATAAAAAAGTAAAAAAATAAAAGTAGCTGAAATCCATAAAATAGCTTTACATAATGAAAAGTGACACAGAATAAAACACCATTATGAAATAAAATAAATAAAACTGACAAAAAAACCTAATTAAAAAAGTCATTTGTCTTTTTATTTCAATTTCATCCTGTCTTGAGTAAAAATTCCTCAAATTTTGTTGTTTTTTTTTTACACAGAAGTTTATTGTTTTATGCAGAATACAAACATCAACATAAATGCAGCAGTCAAAATAGTTCAAAGAAAAAAGAAAAACACCCAAGATAAATCAATTAATCCCATCTCTCCCACCTCTACCCGAAGCACTTCCCTGTTACATAAACTAGATAAACATGGATAGTATTTAGGCATAGCAGAGAAATGAATTAAAACAAAAAGATTTTTACAAACCAAACCTTTCCCAAACAAGCTTCCAAGTTGGTCTGTTTGCCTCCAAGGAGTCTGACCTAAGTTTGTTCATATTAGAATATATGGAAGATTCAGCTCCTTTGAGGGATAAGAGAACAGTCAGAAAACCATCAACATCATTCTATCAGGCTACCAAGCTAACCAATTCATAAAGCCTTAAGATCCATCAGTTTTAGAAATGTCAATTAAAACAGTTTAACGACTTTTAAAGCTAAACTTTTATTCACAATCAGTTCCTGTCCTGTGTGGGTTCCCATGTGTCCGTTAAGGGGAGTTTCTTGACAAACTCATTTTCAAAAACATCACATCCAAATGGTTTCCGTCATTTGTGAATTTTCATGTGTTCAGTTAAAAGACTCGTAAACCTAAATCTTCTTTTACAAACATCACAACCAAATGGGTTCTCTCCTGTGTGAATTTCCATGTGTTTGTTAAAATTAATCCTATCACTAAACCTTCTGTCACAAACGCCACAAGCGAATCTTTGCTGTCCTGTGTGCATCCTCTTGTGTTTTTTTAAACAACTCCTATCGTGAAAACATTTTTCACAAACATTGCATTGAAATGGTTTCTCTCCTGTGTGAATTCTCATGTGTGTCTTTAAACCACTCCTTACACAAAATCTTTTTTCACAAACATCACAAGTAAATGGTTTCTGTCCTGTGGGAATCTTTTGTTTTTTTAAACAACTCTTATCACCAGAACTTTTTTCACCAACATTACAACTAAATGGTTTCTTTCTTGTGTGAATTTTCATGTGTCGGTTTAGCTGACTTTTATAACTAAATATTTTGCCACAGTCATCACAACTAAATGGTTTCTGTCCAGTGTGATCCTTCATATGTCTGGTTAGATTACATTTTAAAGTAAATGTTTTACCACAATCATCACAAGTAAATGGTTTTCTTCCTGCCTGGACCTTCCTGTGTGAGTCTACATTGTTCTTCACTCCAACACATTTCTTCTGAACCTTGAATCTTGAAGACCTGACTCTTGAATGACATGTCACGTGTCTCTGAAGTGAGCGCTTATTAACAAACTGCTTACCACACTCAGAGCAGCTAACACATTTGTTGACAGTGTTTACACTTGACTCAGGACTACAGTCAATGTCACTGCCTTCAGTCTCTGAAGAGCTGGAATCCTCTTCATCAGTATTTTCATCATCTTCACTGTCTCCAGTCTCTGAAGAGCTGGAACCCTCTTCATCAGTATTTTCATCATCTTCACTGTCTCCAGTCTCTGAAGAGCTGGAATCCTCTTCATCAGTGTTTCCATCTGAGTTTCTGGGAGTTTCTTCTCCTCCAAAGTCCTCTCCACCAGTTGCTGCTGTCATCTGATCAGCTGAGCTGCTGCTTAGAAGATCTCCATCTTTCATTTGGTGCTGATGAAGCTGTGAGAACAGAGGTTTCTCTTCATCATCCTCACTCTTCAAAGGAACTGGAGTGAATGAACAGCTGGTGGGATCAGTCTCCTCCTTCACGTTGAGCTGCTCTCCATCCAGGCTGGTCTTCACCTCCTTCTGTTCCTCCTTCACGTTGAGCTGCTCTCCATCCAGGCTGGTCTTCACCTCCTCCTGTTCCTCCTTCACGTTGAACTGCTCTCCATCCAGGCTGGTCTTCACCTCCTCCTGTTCCTCCTTCACGTTGAGCTGCTCTCCATCCAGGCTGGTCTTCACCTCCTCCTGTTCCTCCTTCACGTTGAGCTGCTCTCCATCCAGGCTGGTCCTCACCTCCTCCTGTTCCTCGTTTATGGTGAGGGGTTCTGGGTCCTGCTGGTCCACACCAGGTCTCCATTCTTCTTCAGGAGCTACTAACCTAATCAGCACCATCTGAACATCTGCAGGGAGAACTGAAACACACACACGTTGGACACCTTTCATTAAATATTCACAGACGTCACTTGTCTTATTGCTGAGGTCACTGATGTAGTGAACACGGTTCTGGCTTTACAAGTCGACACTCATTGGAACTCATGGCCCTAACAGATCAGGACTCGCTCTGCTCGATTTGATAGTATCAGCTCGCCCCCACTCGGTCGGGGATGATTCTTGACTGGCTTCTCAGGAATGCGGAAGCAAGCGAGCGAGCAGATGGGCGGCACCTTAAAAGTGCCGCGAAAAAGTGGCGAAGGGAAATTCGTGACGTCACACACGAGCGCCAGTCCTTGGTAAACAAAAAGCATTTGTGAACAGACTACTGGATCACACAGACGGCGAAAACACTGGATAACCTCGTGGAAATTATAATTATTGTAATTATTATACTCCAGTTGTGGCCGGAACTCATGGGGAATCAACTTTGTGAACAGCATAAAACAGTGCGTCGCATGATGCAGGAAGCCATTCTGCTTCAGCAGCAGGGCTCAAGACGCAGACAAACGCCAAGCCTGTAGGTAAGCATGAGACTTCAGCTGACCAATCAGTCCGCAGTGGGCGTGTAGCCCCACTTGGACCATGGAGGAGCAGGGCCATGAAAAAGTATGGGCTCGGCTCCGAAACTGCACATGTGGGCCATGTCTGAAAGTTTCGGACCGGGTAGAGTGCGTACTGGTCTGTAAGTGCTATTAAAGGCACCCCTGGAACTGAGAGTAGAGATCTACAGTCCACAGTCATGGTCCAACATCAGCAATCAGGTGTCAAAGTCTCAGAAACCACAACAGGTTCAAGACTCCTCCAAAGCTTGAATTTCACAGAAAGGTCAAAGAAGCCCATGTTCTGAATGTAGGAGCTTCACAACTAATTGTTGTAAATTGGGGGAGGGTCACCACCAGACCTCTAAAAGTGAGGTATTTACCACGACAACCCTCGAAAGAGGTCCTATGACAGACACTCTAGGTATGACTGTAGATGCGCCGCTGACAATCCAGGAGCTCCAAGGTCAAAAAGAGAGAACTTACAGCTCCACCTCTCGTAAAGCTGAACCGGCTCCACATGACACTCATTCTAACCTAATCCAGGATCTTCTGAACACCCAAAGGAGTCAGGCAATGCTCTGGTTGTTCATTTTGATTCAGAAACCTCCTTCTTGACGGACAACGGGTCTGATAGTTCTGAACCGCAGGATGAACGTCCAGTTCAACAAGTTCTGTGCAACTTTACAGAAAAGGGAGCCACGAGAAAGGTCTTCATGCCCCTAACTCTCAAAAAAGGTGCTAAAGCAGGAAGCTCTTTTAGACACTGCAGCGGACATGACTCGTGTCTTCAGGTCCAATCATAAAATAAAGCTAAAAGAGAAAATTTTTAATAACTTATGAATATTAAGATTTTGTTTGATCACTTTATATCTGATTTCCTGACTATTTTCAAAGGAACTGACTGTTCAAAGTGTATTTAGTCTCCTCTTTAGTGACCCTTTGACTGGCAGCTCAACCACTTGGTAAAGAACATTTTTGATAGGAGCAGCACATCTGGGTGTTTCACCTCTGAGTAACGTTCACGTCAGGATTCAAGCGGACGGCGGAACAGTGTCGGGCCAGGCTGGAGAAATTAAAAGCTCCATATAAGGATAGCGCTGGTATGACGTGACGATACGCATTTATGTTCAACCCCGCCTGCTAAATGAGGGTCCAACAGCTGATGGAAACGCTCTACTGAAATAGCAGACCCGTACCGGACTACGAGGATCCGATCCGACCCTCACCAAACCCTGCAATGGAAATATGGCTCAATCCAACATGGTCACAGCTGACAGGAAGGAACTCATCCCACTAACCTAATATGCGCAGCTGACCACCAGGGCTGGAAGGCGCCGTTGCGTCCAAAATCCCCGACATGTTTTCCAGCAGTGCTTCCAGTTTGACCTGCTGTCTCTACGTCTCTGCTAGCTTCTCACTGAGCTGAAAAGCCTTGGAGTTTCTTCCAGCGTTCACCAACAGCCATTAGCTGCTGTTAGCGCTGGAATGGTGGCTGATAGCAGGATGCTGGACCTGGGAGATGTGCGTGGCCTTCCTGCTTTTACTGGCTGAAGACTCAGACCACAGGATCTACTGCTGGTTCTTGATGGCTACTGACAGCAACACCCTGGACACATGAAGACAACACAAAGAGTCACTGATTTTGTTCACAGTGTTGATACGGTTTTCAAAATAAAAGCAGACATCTGGTGTTCAAATCAGACTAAAAAAGATAAAGAATTCATCCATCCATCCATTTTCTATAACCGCTTCATCCTATATAGAAGATCATGGGAGCTGGTGTCTATCTCCAGCAGTCAAGGGGCGAGAGAGGCGGGGGACACCCTGGACAGGTCGCCAGTCCATCGTAGGGCCACGTAGAGATGAACAAGACAAACAACCAGTCACACACCCACTCACACCTAGGGATAATTTACTAGATCATCAGCCTAACAATCATGTTTTTGGTCAGTGGGAGGAAGCTGGAGTACCCGGATGGGGAGAACATGCAAACTCCACGCAGAGAGGCCGCCGAGCCGGGACACGAACCCACGACCTCCTTGCTGTGAGGCAACAGTGCTAACAAATGCGCCACCATGCTTCAAATCAAGTCGTAAATGTAGGGAGAAGTTTGAACAGTCAGTTCCTTTGAAACCTTTAATAGAAGATCATCTGAATACGATATTAGGAATGTCAATAGTATTGTCCTTGACAAAGTAGAAAAAGAAGAAATAAACATTGTAAAAAAAAATGTGGAAACAAAAGATCAACTGATTATGAGGACTTGGACATGATGACTGTAAAAGTTATAGACTCTGTTATTGATCCATTCACTTACATCTGTAATCTGTCACTTTCTACTGGAATATTCGCTGATTCAATGAAAACTGCTGAAGTTGTGCCGTTATTTAAGAGTGGTGATAAACACAGTTTCACTAATTACAGGTGTAACGTCTCGAAAGTCAAGGTCACTGATCAACTGACCATCCAACACCACTCTTTTTCCCTTCAACTTAACACAGGCTCACCCTTGCCCTGTTCTGGTCTCATCAGCTCTAATCAAAACATTCTCTCCAGCTTCAAATCAGAACATTAAAGGAGTGCCTGCTAATCGACCTTGCAGGTGGAACTTCGTCTAAACTCCCTTCTTCCAATCCCTCTCCAAAGGACAAGCTGAGCAATAAACGCTCTCTTTAAAACTGGTCTAGTTTCTGATCTCAAAGACTTTCACTCATTCTGTATAATAATGAATATTTCACTGATTACTTAAAAATAAGTACATTAATTGGTAATGTTTTAAATTGATTTTGTCTGTCTTATTTCTCAGAAGAAATGATTTAATAATACTGAAGTATATTTCCAAAGCATTCTATTCATGCTAAGATTAATTAAAGTTCAACATTGATAATTTAAGCCGGGGTGGGGAATCCTGGTCCTCGAGGGCCACAGTCCTGCACATTTTAGTGGTTTCTTCTCTTCAACACACCTGATCTAAATTAGTGGGTGATTAGGAGCTGTTTGGTTGCCTTGAAGCCACACTGATGAGGTAATTCAACATTTAAACCAGGTGTGTTGAGGAGACGTCTTAACCCACCCAGCAATCAACTGGTGTCTGCAAGATGGACATGTTTTTTTTATTTATTAGTACAATTTAATTAATACAAACATTTAAGGCAAACAAACAAATATATATATATATATATATATATATATATATATATATATATATATATATATATATAAAAACAAAGAAACTAACAAAAAATAAATAAATACAACAACAACATGAACATGAGGGACTCAATCTAATAAATTAAAATTATCCATTAAAGAAAAGAGTTTGGGGGCATTTTTCATATTCATATAACAGACTTTTCTTAAACAATCTCAGGTCATTTTTCCACCCATTTATGTGAGGTTTAACCCTGTGTAACTTGCATCTGTGAATAAAGTGTTTTCCAAGCACAATCAAAATATTTACTAGGAAATTTAAATGCTCATCTTTCAAAAAAAATACCAACTTTTATATCAGACCATTTTAAGACGGACATGTTGTGGTCGCTGCTTTGTTAATAAAGCAGCACACTCACTATCTGGAACCGCTCAGTGTATTTATTAAGTTCCCGTTTCTCAGACCACGTACATTCAGCTAACTGCACTAACATGCTACTTCATGTTATCCGAGTCAGTCTTCTTCAAAATAAAAATAATCACAATAACGTCAGTGAACATTACAGGATACACTCCTTATTGCTAAAATTTATATTCAAAAGTGTCCTTTATCTTTTTATAACATTTTGTCTTTTTCTTAAGGGCGGGAAACTTAAAATAAAATGAAGAACAACTTTAGGTAGGACGGTCACGTGACTTCCCACACAAAGTACTTCCGGTGGCTGTCGCCATCTTGCTGTCGCCAGCGGGATTCCGTGGACACAGCCACGACCCAACCCCCAGAACTGTAGTAAACACCAGTCTGCTGTCAGAAAATCCTCTCAGTCTCCATCCAGAGAACTCCTGACTGTGTGTTTTATCTTCACACTCACATTTACAACTGCATTGTTACATTGAAACCGTCTAAACAACAAAAACATGCAACAACAACGAGCACAAACGGAACATACCTCCTCTCAGAGAGCAGCGCGAGCGAGGACTGACTGAGAGCGAAGCGCGCAGGCGCAGTGCTGTCGTCAAGAAAAGCTCTTAAAGGGACAGTACACCCCCTTTATTGATTCAGGCTTCATGGAGTTCAACTCAGAAATCATTAACTGGACTCAAATCTATACAGATGAATCAAAATGAACACTAAATATTCAAACTCCTCCAATCAAAACATGACAATAGGAGCATCCAAAGAGAAAGAAACAACAAATTAATCTGTAAATACTTTCTTTACCAAGTTAGCATGTCAACATTTATATTTACATACAAAGATATATGATTGTATGTACACACAGCATGAGCTTATGAAATGTAATGAGTCAGCCAAAAATGGGATATCAGATAAAATATTATTAAGTTTCTCAGCTTGAGCTTTTATAAAATCATTTTACAAATTTAGAGAACACTTTGATTTTAGTATGTCGAGTGTTGGGATTCAGACAGGGACATCAAATACACTAACATCCTGGTTATAGATCCATATCCAGCAAAGCATGGATAAAACTTAGAACAATAGATTCACACAAACAGATAGTTACCATAGCAACCACAGAAAGGAATCTCAGGCCTGCAGTATCTGCTCCTTGAGCAGCAAAGTAGATCAAAGGTGCCTGACAGGCACGCTGATAAGGAGGGAGGTTTGACCAAACATGGTCACCTGACAGGAGGAACAGGTCAGACTGCGGAGGAAGCTCCTGGAAGGCACAAGTCTCAGCAAACTGGTTACACTTTTCTTGTCTAAAACTTCATAAATGTTGTAAAACCTAAAAGAACATCTTTCTCTTTCACACCAAAGAAACACAACAAGAGCTTTCTAAAGAGTGGAGTCTTGGTGCTGCAACTTTCATGAAAATTTATTTCTCTTAGAATAATAATAACGTTATCAGTGCAAGATTTAACTTTACTTTCAAAGAAGGTGATTGGCTGCAATGTGCCCTCACTACAGGACCTGTATACCCCCACCATAAGGAGGGCAGGAAAGATTATGGCTGACTGATTGATTTCAACAAGTAGTTTTTACTTTAAATATTATTGGCTGGTTCTGGTTCTGGTTTATGTTTTAGTTTTACTGTTTTATTCTGTAAATTTAATCAGGTATTTATGAGTTTTTATTTGATAAGTTGATAAGGTGTATTTTAAAGTATTTATAAGTTGACCTCAGTCAGTCAACCATTCTACAAACTACAATTAGTTGATCAGAAGCAGATCTTTGTTGACATTAAAACGATCGTATGTTATTGAGCCTATGGGAATTTGACAAGATAAGGGAAAACCGCTGGAAAGTGGCGTGAAATAACATGAGTTTCCGGCCAGGACCGATATATATCATAGTCACGTTTCTGACGTTTATAACAAATCAAACAGTTTGAAATTCGGTTGAAAATTAAGCAAGTTAGAGTTATTTAAATAGTTCTTGCACCATTAACACCAATGTTATGAAAGGAGGCAGCTCCCGAAGTAAGATGGCCGCCGCGTAGGGACGTCAGGACGAACAGCGCGGGTAAGCTGATCTAGTCGTTATGTATGTATGGGAAGCTGGAGCAGGTAGGTGTAGGTTTAGCGCTCTCTCTCCACATAACGTGGGTTTAGCGTCATGTTTGTGTTGAGTTAACAAAGCCATGAAAGCTGTCCCGGGTATATCAGCGCTGTTAGAGAGCATGTGGTGAAGGTCCGCCGTGTTTGTGTTGAAAGAACGACTTGGCGGTTAGCATGCTAAGCTAACGGAAGCTAAGCGCTCGCTAGTCCCGGTTGTTGTAGTAATGGTTGCTTTGTGTTGTTGCCCTGAACAGAGCCATGATGCAGTTGTCTCACACTGACGGAGCATTGTGTGTGTTTATAAAGCAGGAAGGCTCAGATGTGTCTCTAAATGAGTTTTTCTAAATGTTGAATAGTTCCAGCTGTCGGTAGCAGTGTTGTTAATCTACTGTTATCAGACTGGTGACTGTTTTCTTTGTTTTAGGAGGAAAACTCTAAAATGCCAGTTTGTTAAATGGATACATTGTTGTAAAACACGACTAGAGATGAAGTCAGGAGCTCTGTGAGGCTCAAAGACGATGTGAGGAGATGAGTTTTCAAATCAGACAGAGGAAGCCTGTCTGACGTCCAGATGGAGATCATTCCACATTTTAGAAGCTGCTCCAGCAAAATCAGAATCTCCCTTTCGCTTAGTTGAGTCCCAGGAACCCTCAGGAGCAGCTGATCAGCTGAGCTGAGAGAACAGGAGGGAGTAAAGGGCTGTAGCTCAGAGAGGGAGGACGGGGTGAGGCCATGGAGGCTTTACCAGCTCATAAAAGAGCTTTAAAATAAATGATCAACCACTGGAGTGAGGCTGAAATAGGGCTAATGTGCCAGTTAAAAGAGGTGATCAGCGTCCACTTTGACCCCCAGGTCCTGATGAGTTGCTTATTCTATTGGACCAAGAAATCCAGATCCACACTGGGGGTCTGGCTGGGTTGAAGTTTGTTTCATTTAGACTGAAATGAAAGCAGTAGATTGTGACTCAGTCAGTGGTGTGTTTGAGGAGTAAAGCTCTTTAAAAGCCCTGCTATAGGTGACCTTTAACCTATAATCTGATTTAGTTTTCAGTCACTTCTTTGAATTCAGACTGAGACTCTGATCTCAGAATGCTCCAGCATCAGATCTGATGAAACTCCTGTGTCTCTGTTCAGGTCCCAGGTCCAGCAGCCTGCTATCAGCCACCATTCCAGCGCTAACAGCAGCTAATGGCTGTTGGTGAACGCTGGAAGAAACTCCAAGGCTTTTCAGCTCAGTGAGAAGCTAGCAGAGACGTAGAGACAGCAGGTCAAACTGGAAGCACTGCTGGAAAACATGTCGGGGATTTTGGACGCAACGGCGCCTTCCAGCCCTGGTGGTCAGCTGCACATATTAGGTTAGTGGGATTAGTTCCTTCCTGTCAGCTGTGACCATGTTAGACTGGTGTCACCATCATCTGTGTTTGTAGCCTAGCTTGCTAGGGATGAAACCTTGGAATGGTTACGCTGCTCACATTTCCTGTAGTTAGTACGACTATTTTCACAGGAACTGACTGCTCAAAGTGTATTTAGTCTCCTCTTTAGTGACCCTTTGACTGGCAGCTCAACCACTTGGTAGAGAACATTTTTGATAGGAGCAACACATCTGGGTGTTTCACCTCTGAGTAACGTTCACGTCTCTTCTATGGGGAAAACAGTCTCTATGGTTTAAACGGTGATCAGTACAAACTCTGAGGGGTTCCCTCAATAAAAACATAAAACACGTTTGTGTTGAAGCATTTCGGTGCTCGTATATCAAATATTCTTCATGATGGCTTCCTACAAGCTTGAAGTTTTAAAAATAGTGGTTTCTCTTGGATTACAGAGGAACTCTTGATGTGAAAATAAACTAAAGTTGTTGACTAGTTAATTTCTCTTCCTCTGAGATGTTTGTTCTCAGAGGAGGTTCAGATCTCTTAAGACGTCACCGGAGTTTGAACTGAGATGGAGGATCAACTCCAGGACTCAGGAGAAACCGGGACAGATCCAGGCTGTCAGAGCGAGGCCACTGGTTTTCACTTCAGTACTGGATCTTATATCCTGAACAGGTTGAACCAATCACAAGCCTGTAAAGGTTAAAGGGTATTACTTAGGGATGGGGCCGATTTGATCTCGGATCAGGATCGGACCCCGATCCGGACTTAATCCACGGATCGAAAATTTCCGATCCAACCTGGAGAAATTTCCGATCCAGAGCTCATAGATCCTGGTCCAGGTGATGCGTCTGTGCCCCGCCGAGACACAGAGATGACGCGCCTCCTTTCAGGACCCCGCTGCAGTTTGCAGGTAGCAGGTTAGCGCTTAGCAGCGGTGAACTTTTTCACACATGTCCGCGGCGTGGAAATATTTAACGGTCGAAACGCCGCAAAGCAAGACGGCAAACTGCAATGTTTGCAAAGCTGCTGTTCCAAAACGAGGAAACTCGGTTCAGCGACCTCCGACGTAATCCCAGCCGTCAGCGTTTTAAAACTCCTGCTAGCCGAGGAGAACTGTACTGACTGCAGCATCAAAACAATGAAAACCTCGCTCCTCCAAGCTGTCAGCAGGCGATTTAGCAGCATCAAAAGTGAATCCCTCTACTCTGATGGCACTTTACTGGACACTTGGTACAGGAACTCTGGTAAATAAACACAGAAGTAGCTTATTTAATGCTATTATAATGCTCTACTCTCTTAAAAACAACTCCACTATTGTAATTCTCGGTGCTTTATTACTAAACAGACCACTGTTAGTCAAAGTCAGACCTAAACAAAGCAAAACTGGTCAAAATAAAACAGAAAATCACTTCTGTTCCTCCTCTCTCCTCTCGTAGTGATGTGACGTTCAGGAACGAGTCAAATCTTTTGAACAGTTCTTCACTGTGAACGAGGAGAACCCAGTCCTTGTGAACAATAGTTCAGTTTTTTGTATTAACTGTGACGTTAGAGGTCAAGTTTCTGGCTGAAACAGAACAGCTCTATTTAAAACATCAATCAGCAGAGCAACATGAACCCATCAGTTTTATCTGGGAAGATAATTAGCAACGCACATGTAGGTGTCACAACAAAGAGTGTCCCCAAACATAGTTCCACATGACATTTCTTTGTCAAATTATTGCAAAAAACCCATTAAAGAGCCAGTTTTTTGAACGGCTCTTTGAAGTGAATGACTCCACAATGAACAGGTCCTTTCATAGGGCTCTATAAAATCCATTTTGCTTTTTCCCAAATTCCATTTTTTCCATTTTATTATTTTTTAACTCCAAAATTTCATTCCGACCACATTTTTTAACCCAAAAAGTGAGTAAATATAAAGTTAATGACAAATAATTCATCAAATCAAAGCCACAGGATTCAACATCAGTTTTTTAACTTTAACAAATAAAACGAGGTTCTGTGTTTCAGCTGAACATTGAGCGTTTTTACAAGGTATTTAAAGGATTTCCCTGTTTTTCAAAGAACAAAATATTCTTTATGTGCAAATCTGTTGAATTTCACTTTATTCCCAGAAAATATTTTTGTAAAATAAAACTGCTTTGGATTTGAACTCGGCATAAAAAATAAGTGTCACAAAAAACATAAAACCTGTCAAATGATACTAACTTAGCCTATTAAACAGGACTCTGTTCAGTTTTACTTCATTCATCCATCCATTCATCCATCCATCCATCCATCTCTCATAGAGAACACACGGAGAGTTCTGGCAGCAGCAGGCGGTGTTTGGCGATTTCCGCGATTCCGTCCATTTTTTCCGCATCGCGGAAATCATAAGGCCCTACTTTCAAAGAGCCATAAATCCCTTCACTAGTGTGTATGCATGGAGGCCAGGTTTGCTTGCAGCAGCATTACAGTTTAGATATTATAGCAAATAGAGCTCTGTTATTGGAATTGTATCGACATCGGCAGATATCCAAATTCAGTTATCAGGATCGGATCGGAAGTGAAAAAATGTGGATTGGTGCATCCCTAGTATTACTTCTTACTTACTGTAAGTTACTCAAAACCTTTCTAATCAGGTTCCTCAGAAACTCGGAGTAGGGTTCAGGTTTAAACTCGTTAATGGGGTTTATAACAAGAAACATCCTGATTAGTTCTTGTTGAGGTAACGGCTATCTCACAATGTGGGTTAATACATGCTTATAAAGGAGGTCCAATCAGATATAAAGTGATCAAACAAAATCTTAATATTCATAAGTTATTAAAATGTATTTCTTTTGGCTTTATTTTACGATTGGACCTGAAGACACGAGTCACGTGTCTAAAAGAGCTTCCTGCTTTAGCACCTTTTTTGAGAGTTAGGGGCACGAACACCTTTCTCGTGGCTTCCGTTTTAGTAAAGTTGCACAGAACTTGTTGAACTGGACGTTCATCCTGTGGTTCAGAACTCTCAGACCCGTTGTCCGTCAAGAAGGAGGTAACCACCTTGCTTGGTGATCCTTACTGGTTTAACTGATGAATGTTCCTGTTTTGGCAAACCATCAAAACACTTTAGTCCTTCACAATCTACTGTACTGGTTCGAATAAAATACGCTTTTTTTTTTTCTTCTTGTAAATTCATCTGAAAAAAATGATCTTATGTTCTGGGTCTAGACTTTCACATGGCAATATCAAGTTCAACCACTCAGAGCTGAAGTGACCCCTCACAGCTGACTGGACGCTGGTGTCAGTTAGCCGACACTCACAGCCTGATTCTAACTGCACACATACAGCAAGGAGTACGGTAACAGAGCAGTTCAAACGTTGGGAAGTGAACCAGCAACTGAGGAAACGTTATGATGCAAGCTTTAAGCTAATGGTGATAAAAGCAGCGGAGTCAGCAAACAACTCTCAATACGACGTGTCAGAGTTTAATGTTAGAAGAAGGAGAGCCCAGAAAGAAAGCCCCTCGATGCTAACAGGCGCCTAAAAGCTAACGTGGTCCCAAATATGGTCACGAAGTAGGAATATGGCAGGCAGTCTGTTAGTACATAGTCCCAAAAATACACAGCAAGAGGCTGACTTGAGTTGTTACATTGAGACTCGCCCCTGATCATTTTTATGGTATGCCATGAAGTGTCAAATTTTAAGTATGCTTGTATATTTTATTATTCTTTGTCTTATGTTCAAACCAATACGGTAATTAAGGAAAATCATAGAGACTGAGGGGAAGCCCTACCCCACCCCCCCAACCTGTCTACGCAGGTAAAAGTACTAATAAGTACACATTTACTACAAATCAACTCATGGAAAACAGACGTATTTGAAATGTGGTTCAACAGAAAAACTACTGAATCAGGTCTGGTCTAAAATGATGGCTCCTCAAAAAAAGATGCAAACTAATGTGACCATAGAGACATGTTAATCTAAGGAGTGTCCTGTGGTCAGTGTCTCAGGTGTCTCCAGTCTGGTGATCAGTCAGTCTGCCTGTTTAAAGCCTGAGAGGTAGTCACAGAGCTGATTGGTTTCAGGGTGTGTACCACACTGGACCTGGACCTCAGAGAGGAGTGTCTCAGGAGATTACAGAGACAATTAATGATCAGCATGTTTAAGGGAAAGACCAGAAGACGATCTTCAATCAGCTAAAGGCTAGAAGACCAGTTCCATCTAGTTTTGACAGTCCAGCAGTGAACTCAGTGACCTCAGCAATAAGACAAGTGACGTCTGTGTGAATATTCAATGAAAGGTGTCCAACATGTGCATGTGTTTCAGGTCTCCCTGCAGATGTTCAGATGGAGCTGATTAAGGAAGAAGATCCTGAAGAAGAATGGAGACCTGGTGTGGACCAGCAGGACCCAGAACCCCTCACCATAAAGGAGGAACAGGAGGAGGTGAAGACCAGTCTGGATGGAGAGCAGCTCAACATGAAGGAGGAACAGGAGGAGGTGAAGACCAGTCTGGATGGAGAGCAGCTCAACATGAAGGAGGAGACTGATCCCACCAGCTGTTCATTCACTCCAGTTCCTTTGAAGAGTGAGGATGATGAAGAGAAACCTCTGTTCTCACAGCTTCATCAGCACCAAATGAAAGATGGAGATCTTCCAAGCAGCAGCTCAGCTGATCAGATGACAGCAGCAACTGGTGGAGAGGACTTTGGAGGAGAAGAAACTCCCAGAAACCCAGATGGAAACACTGATGAAGAGGATTCCAGCTCTTCAGAGACCGAAGACAGTGAGGATGATGAAGATGTGAAGAGTTGTGACTCTCAGCTGAAACACTTGTCAGACTCTGGGTCAACAACTGAAGACAGTGACAGTGACTGGAGTCCTGAGTCAAGTGTAAACACTGTCAACAAATGTGTTAGCTGCTCTGAGTGTGGTAAGCAGTTTGTTAATAAGCGCTCACTTCAGAGACACGTGACATGTCATTCAAGAGTCAGGTCTTCAAGAATCAAGGTTCAGAAGAAATGTGTTGGAGTGAAGAACAATGTAGACTCACACAGGGAGGTCCAGACAGGAAGAAAACCAATTAGTTGTGATGACTGTGATAAAACATTTACTTTAAAAAGTAATCTAAACAGACATAAGAGTGCTCACACTGGACAGAAACCATTTAGTTGTGATGACTGTGGAAAAGTATTTACACAAAAAAGGTATTTAACCAGACACGTTAAAATTCACACGGGAGAGAAACCATTTGTCTGTGAGGTTTGTAATAGTAGGTTTAGTGAACTGGGTAGTTTAAAGAAACACATGAGAAAACACACAGGACAGCAACCCTTTGGCTGTGATGTTTGTGAAAGAAGGTTTAGTTTAAAGGGTAGCTTAAAGAGACACATGAGGAAACACACAGGACAAAAACAATTTGGTTGTGATGTTTGTGAAAAAAGGTTTAGTGAAAAAGCTGGTTTAGAGAGACATGTGAGAATTCACACAGGACTGAAACCATTTGGCTGTGATGTTTGTGAACGAAGGTTTCGTTTTAGAGGTAGTTTCAACAGACACATGAAAGTTCACGCAGGACAGCAACTATTTGTTTGTGATGTTTGTAACAAAAGGTTTAGTAAAAAGGGTTATTTAAACAAACACATGAGAACTCACACAGGACAGAAACCACTGAACAGAAGTTTAACCGTATGAGTCGATAAACCAAAGACATGAGAACTATCCGTGTACCTTTTTGTTCTTTGGTTTTTTCGTTTCTGAAACGGAATCAGAATAACCGGAAGTTGCCATTTTTTTTGTTTAGGTCATGTCAAAACAAAATCGGAAATACGGCCAAAGAGGAAAATGGATCTGTTTTTGTTATCTCATTATTCCCTTTTTTGCTAACAAAACTAAACGGATTCAGGTTGACCAGAAACTAGTGTTACTCTGGAGGTGCCAGGGTGGGGGGTTCAGGACCATAGGAGGGAAATCCCTGCACATCCTCGCTGACTACAGCGCGTATGATCTCTAATAAATAAGTAAATGTGCCTAATTAAAATAAGTACAGTGGTCCCTCGCTCATTCGTGGCCTTGCGGATTTTTAAAGTGCAATTTTACATGATTTTTTTTTGTGTTCTGTGTCCTGATGAGATCAATTGCAGCGCCGATGCTGCTGCCTCTGTCTCAACTGCGCACAGGTGTTGTGCGAAAATCTGTTCCCCTGGATTTTTCTGTTCTCCTATGTCAAACCGCGCGCTTCACAGCACTTCTAATCGATTCCTACAACACGTAGTCATGTCAAAGTTGATACTTTATTTAGTTCCTAGTAAATAAATGAATAAAAGTTAAAAACTGACATTTTTATTCTTATTTTTGTGTTTTTCACTGACAGAATTGCTGAATGCGCTCCAGACAAGGGAACACAATATTTCAGAGGAACAAATTTTTGCACAACACCTGTTCCAAACGACTCATGAGAGTTTAAACAAGAGAGAAGAGTGAACATGTTGATTCCTGTCTGAGAAAAGTGTAGTGAAGGGTTTTACAGCCTTAAAACATCTGAAGTAATTGTAAAATATAAAGCCGACTACTTCACGGGTTATTTTTAGAACGTATCCTGCTGTAAACAGGGACCATAGAGACAGACGATCTTCTTTGTGCTTATTTGTAAAATAATCAACGGTTGTTTAAGTGTTTACAGTGTCTCCTCATTAAAGCAGAGAACTGACAGGAAGGGAAACCGTTAAGCTGTGGATGTTAAGGTCAAGGTTCAAAGAAGTTACTCTCTCCCTAAGAAAGTACTTTTGTGTCTTGGTGTGAGACATTAAACTTGACATATACCTTTTGCATGTTGGCATTTCTAGAGCTGATGGATTAAAAGGCTTTTAGCGTTGTGGCACCATGACCTTACAGAAAGTGACCTATGAATATTTGGACAACTCCTGAAGATTCTTATAAAACTTCACAGATAAACTGTTCAGATGTTTGTAGTTAAATAGTATTTGTAGTGTGGGGTTTGATGTGTTTTCCTGAGAATTGATGATTTGTTAGTGAAAACCTGACTCAGAATACACTACTGACTACAACCAGAGAGCTCTGAATGGAGAACTATGTCACAAAGATTTAAGATGTTGAAAAACGTTTAAAGAAAACCTTCCATCTGATCTATTAGGAAATGAGTTGGACACGAATAGATTTCAGTTCAGGCTGCATGGGGGTGCAGGGTTTAGCGCTGTTGTCTCGCAGCAGGACGGTCACAGGTTTGATTTGCGGCAGCGTTCTCTCTGCGTGGAGTTGGCGTGTTCTCGCTATGCATAAAGGAAGCGGGGAAACTCGCAGCGCGGGGACTGATCTTGGACAGATGGTGACTGAGACAACTCAACACTTAGGAAATATTCATTTCTATGAAGTCCAAACTGACGGACTTAAATTTAAATCATCAAGAAATAAAGAGACGAGAGAACTTGGAAAAGCCAAAGCAAATGATTCTCTTGAAATCAAATTATTATATTAAAAATGTATTAAATCAAGGGTATGAGGTCATTATAAAAATGTAAAGCAGGATGACCTCAGTGACTTGAAAGTTAGAACATGAATGTGGTGGAAACTGATTTTAATGAATACTATATTTTTCTTCTCTCAGCTCCTTTTCATTCATTTATTTTGTGTTTATATGAACATTCTGTTTGTTCTTGTTTTTTCTTTTGACTGAAATCAAATCAGAAGTTAAAGTTGATCATCCTCTCAGACTCCTGATGATCAGTCTGCTGCAGCTGAAAGATGGTAGAGAGGAGCCTGACCTGGACCAGAACCTGACCTAACCTGGACCAGGTCCTGACCTGACCTGGACCAGAGTCTGACCTAACCTGGACCAGGTCCTGACCTAACCTGGACCAGAACCTGACCTAACCTGGACCAGAACCTGACCTAACCTGGACCAGAGCCTGACCTAACCTGGACCAGGTCCTGACCTAACCTGGACCAGAACCTGACCTAACCTGGACCAGAGTCTGACCTAACCTGGACCAGAGTCTGACCTAACCTGGACCAGGTCCTGACCTAACCTGGACCAGGTCCTGACCTAACCTGGACCAGAACCTGACCTAACCTGGACCAGAGCCTGACCTGACCTGGACCAGGTCCTGACCTAACCTGGACCAGAACCTGACCTTACCTGAAGGATGATGCTCCATGTTAGAGAATTGTTTTCAGACTCTCAGCTCTTAACCTGATGAAAAGTTGATTATTCTTTTTATTTTATATCCTCATCCACACAACATCTGTTGATGTGACTAGCCTAGCATTCATTACTCACCTCTCTGACTGCAGCACACAGGGAATATCTGGACCACAGCCAAGAATCCAGGTGTATTATTATTGCTGGACTGAGTTTGCTAGTGAATGTGGGAGTGGGGTGTGTGTTGGGCGGGAGATAAAATGTGCAATGTTTGACTTATTGTATTGCTTTTTATAAATTTTAATATGTAATTTATATATTTTTACTGCTGTGTGCCTTCAGGCAGGAGGACTACCAATGGAAATGAGCCTTTTGGCTATAATAGTGTATATTTACATTGTAAAATGTTTATTAATGAACACTGTCCCTCTAAAACAAATAAAGAGTCAAATAAATAAAAAATATATGTGGGTTCTATTCTATTCAGGTGGTCTAACTTCCTCCCACAGTCCAGAAACAGGATGTTAGTTTAACTGGAGACTTTAGATTGTCCCTGGGTGTGACTGGTTGTGTCTGTCGTCAGGGTAACGCCTCACCCTGTGACTGCTGGAGATAGATACCACTGTTACTGGTCTATATGAGTCTGTTCTCGTGTTGATTGGTGTTTTTACTGTGTAGCTTTTTATATTAACGTTCATTAACCTGTGTAAAAGCCTGACACAGCATGTTGACAGAGTCAGTTAGCTCCATCAGAGAGGAGAGGGGTTCAGCTGCAGTCAGCTGACAGAGTCACAGTGGAGGCCTGTTGGATCAGAGACCGATAACATTTTATTTAGTGATCCTGCCTCTGGACAAATCGGTGTGTACCTCATAACAAACACCTTTCTCAGAGAGGGAAAAGAGTCAGAGGGCAGGGAGTTCCCAGTCTGACACATCCCTCATCCCACGACGGACAGGAAATAAATGATAGGCTGGATCAGATACAGCAGCTCAGAAAGTCCTGGTTCTGCCTCCATGCTGCTGTTCTTCTTTAAAGTAGAGAACAAGTAGATGGGATAAAAAGATTCATGAGAGATTTCCAGAACATGAAGAATCTACAACATTCTGACCTACAGACTTCTGGAATCAACAGCCAACAAGAAAAACTGATGGAGACAGAAACAAAAACCACAGCACTAGAAGCTGCTGGGTGTAACTCGGGAATCTAATACTCAGGGTCAGCACTAAGACACAATGGGCATTATCTCTAAATGACTACAACACACTAGAACAGGGACAGAGACTCCAAGCTTTCGCCTGACTGCCACAGTCAATTTATTGAACTTTGTGCTCAGCGTGTCCTGAACACTATTTTGTGGGAAAGGCATGAAACAACATTCTATACCAGATGTGTCAGACCTGGAGCAACGTGTACAGTTGCTGAGGTTTGTTGATGGTCAGAAATGGATGTTTCCTTGAACTGAAGGACTTTTCAAGGAAGACAGGAGATAAAATTGCCACAATGGTGGAACAATCCCCAGGTGAACATGGGGGTTGTATTGGTCAGTGCTATGATAATAAGTGCATCATGGGACAGTTTTCTGCTGTTGCAACTTCCATGAGCATCAAACCCCAGTTAGATATGAGACAGAGAAGGAGGAGGTGTTTCTTTGATGAGTCAGAAAAAGAAGGGACAGCCCAGAGTCCCTATTCAGAGATAAAGTGTTTCATGTTGCAATGGACAAAAT
Source organism: Callopanchax toddi (assembly GCA_006937965.1). Classification (NCBI taxonomy): domain Eukaryota; kingdom Metazoa; phylum Chordata; class Actinopteri; order Cyprinodontiformes; family Nothobranchiidae; genus Callopanchax; species Callopanchax toddi. The sequence goes on from SSNR01000011.1 coordinate 4,941,059, forward strand.
AATCAGGACAACAGCACAGAGAAGTCAACCTGCTGCCAACAACTCCAATAATGTCTGATCTATGGAAGCATTCTGATGGAACGATGTCATGAAGAAGACAGAACAAAAAGACAGGACTAGAATTAAAGAAAGTCACATGGCTTCTGTTCATGACCTCTGTTGGACTTTAAAATGACACTAAGACACTAAAACAAAGTCCAAACTGATCTGAGTCCAGCTGTTTGTTTTGTCATCATTTGTTTTCTTCTAAATGTTTCTTGTATTCATATCCCAACATGTCAAAGTGATGCCAACTCTAAAGTGTGTGTTGATAGTATTTTGTAAGTGTAACAGAGATGAAGAGTTGAAGGAGTTTCAGTCAAACTGCTGTGCAGTGATTGTTAGCTGTTTGTCGCCACTTACTGGTGGTTTGTCGCAGCTGCATTTGAGGGGTCCTTCAGGCGCGCTCCCGGCTGCCCCAGCGACGCAGTGCTGGAAGCTGGAGGCGAATATCCTTTTTGTAGGTGAAGTTGTAACATAGTTGTAAAAAAGTGTGTTGTAAAAGCAATAAAGTAAAAAAAAAAAAAAAAGTTGTAACATAGTTAAAAAAATGGTTCAGATTAAATCCTGCTAATTTGCACCATCTGCTGGTAAAAAGTGAAACTGCATTCAGTCTAGGAAGCGAGGTATTATGGGTAATCCTCAGAGCCACGAGGAGCGCTGCTGAGGTAACATGTCTCTGCGATGTTTAGCAATAAAACCACATGTTAATGTGCTAATATGTTGTGTTTAGGTCACCATAAGTGGACGTTGTTGAACTTTTGTTACTGCAGCTCACTTTAGCTTGGTTGTTTTTAAGCCAATGTCGTGTTTTGTATGTTTATTCTCCGTGAAAAAGTTAGCAGGTGAATCCACTCAGTAACGCTATCGTGCCTCTCTTACAGATAAAGCACATTGTTCTGTTGACCAGAGACTGCTGTAACCCTTACACGTTTTATGTGAATGCAGGTCATTTACATTGTGTAGCACTTTATTACTGTTGTCATGTGGTTAGCTTTGTTAGCTAGCTGGGGATATATTTGTTTAAAAGAAGACAGCTTCTTTAATTCTACATTGTTCATAAATTCAGCGTTTTGTAAGTTAGAAAATCTCTTTAAAAAATGCTAACCAGTCAATGAAATGTATGAACTTTTATTTTTTTTATTACATTTTGTTTACACTAATGTTTTTGCTCTCTCAATAGAATTAGAGAGTCATTTTATATTAGCTCTCCTCAGTTAAGATTAAATGGGGGGGGGGGGGGGGGGGG